>CAVMJV010000093.1:600000-870000 GCA_963681835.1 Meloidogyne enterolobii
AAACCTTGTTTGTATTTTCAATAAAATTGAAAATAAACTTGTTTGTAAAACTTGTTTTAATTAAACTTTAATTTTTAATTAAACTTGTTTGTATTCTTAAATAAACTTTAAAACATGTTTTTTCTAATATAAACATTGTTGTAATTTCTTACCCTTTTGTAAAACAAGTTTTAATTATATTTAATTGTTCGTCACTTGTTTTAATAGTAATATACTCAAGTTTTGGAGTTTACCAACTGTTTTTATACGAATTAAAGGTATTTAAAAGAGGAATAAAATAAAGAAAAATGCGTGGGTTTAAAAAGGGATCAATCTGTCTTTTTTTAAAGTTTATTAAAAAACTTTCAAAGCATAGAGAAAAAAGGCTAAAAAATATTTTTTACCTTCTGGCTATTTTCGTAAAAATATTTTTTTTCTTTCTTCTCCATTAAAAAAAAGCCAGTGTAATATATAAAATTCCAAACATCTTTTCTTCATTACAAAACAACTGCTTAATCCGCCCCCGGCGCTTTTTTAAAACATTGGAGGCCTTTTTAAACAAGAGGCCCAAAATTCTTTGGGCCTCTTTGAGGAGGCTTTGAGGGAGAGTAAAAAAGACCGATTGGATCAAACGACGTTATTTGTGTGTAAAACCCATAAAATCCCAAAAAGAAAATATTTTAGTCTTACTCATCAATATATTTTATATCATCAATTTTGGGGGCGACTGGCACGAAAAGATAAAAAGGGAGGGGAACAACTGTTGATGTTAATGCCTAAAAAGAAATAAAACTTGAAGCAAACACACACCTATATACTTTACAAACTTAGTTAATATAGAAATGCTTCAAAAGTTTTACCTCACTTTGATATTAAATATATAAATTAATTTGTTTAATTGTGATCTTTCTACCCTTAAGATTGTAAAAAGAGAACATTTTTATTTAATTCCAACTTATTTTATAAGATTGTAAACTTAAACTAGTTTAAACTTAAAAATTCTGATTTTTTAAAATAAACTTTCCGGAAGAGTTTTCCGGAAACTCTAGATTGTAAACTTTGTTTTTGATCTAAAACTTGTTTTCCGGAAAGTTCCGGAAAGTGTTTCCGGAAACTTGACTAGTTTAAACTTAAAAATCCTCATGTTTAAAGTTGTCCGGAAAAAGTTTTCCGGAAACTTATTTTTAAGATTGTAAACTTGAAACTAGTTTAATCTTAAAAATTTCTTTCCGGAAATAGTTTTCCGGAAATTCTAGATTATAAACTTTGTTTTTAATTTAAAACTTGTTTTCCGGAAAGTTTTGCGTATTAAAAGAAAACAAAGTTTACAAACTAAAATTGACCGGAAAAACATGTTTTATTCCGGAAAACTTGTTTTAATAGATAACACTAAAATCAGAATTTCCTAATCTAAAATTTTTTGTGACGCGTCTTAAAATTAAAAAATTCTTAAAATTTTTTAATAATTTTTTTAAAGAATTTTTAAATCAAATATTAAATTTTTAAATTTAATTAGGAAGGAGAGAATATTTCTACAAATTATTTGAAGAGCAGCCTATTTTTATCAACAAAAAACCTTCAAAATGCCAGAAAATGGTTGGTTTCCTTAATAAAAATTTTAAAAAAATTCTGTAAAAATCTAATAAAAAATTTAAATAAAATAATTAATTCATTGAGTGTCTGGCCAGCATTCTTAAACACCTCTATAATTATTGTAAATTATTATTCAAGACATATACTAAGAAGAAACAAATATATAGAAGGGGACTGTAAAATTATTAACGAAAAGTATACAAAATATTCCCGAAAAGTCAGTCATCTCTCTCGATTCGTATAAATAATCGAGAGTGATTCACATACAAAAAGACAAGTCATCATCAAAACTTTGAAGGAAAATAAGAAGAAAATAATCAGAGTAAGGCTGAAGGAGAAATGAACATTTTCTTTCCCGGAAAAGTTTTTGTAAACTTCATTTTAATTTCTAGTTTGTAAAACTTTGTTCACGAGTTTCCGGAAATTTTTAGGTTTTTATTCTTTAGGAAACTTAAGTTTGTAAAACTTTAATTTTACTTCAGTTTTAAAACATAATTTCCGGAAATCCTAGTTTGTAAAAACTTGTTAATCTTTTCCGGAAATACTCTTAAGATTGTAAAACTTTTATTATATATTAAATTCTAGCCTGTTTCTATTTTTATTAATTTTTTAAATCAACTTTTAAATTCTTTTTTTATCAAAATTTTATTTAATTTATTCTCCTTATCTTTTCACTAAAAATTGACTGAACACTTTTTTTTATTTTAAAGAAGTGCCTAGAATATTTGTTTTATAAAATATTGACTGACTGGAAATTTTTTACTGGAAGAATTAGAAAATAGGAGTAAGGAGAACTAAAATAAAATTAAGATAAAACTGAAAATACAACAAACTACTATTTCATTCCGGAAAGGCTAGATTGCGAACTTGACGAAATTAAGTTTGCGATTATTTAAACTTGTTTTCCGGAAAAATGCGCAACAAGTTTTGGTACTTTTCCGTTCTGCCACACCCCCCTAAATTAATGTTCAAAATGTCATATATGGGGTAAAAAAAGGTACTGAGTCGAACAGTACCACTCTTTTCCCCCGGAGATGCCTTTGGACCAAAATTTTTTGCTCGAAATGGTCAAAAACCATAGGGGGGAGTAAGCTCAATTTTGGGATAAAAAATTCGAATATGCAAATAATACCTCATTCGAAAGAGCTCGTTGAGCTGAGTCGAATGACACCAAAAACAACGAAATCTGATTTGATTTGACCGAGATACAGGTCTCTGAAAATTGAAGAACCACACAAATTTTTGCATCGTAACTTGGTCCAAACTTGTTAGACCGCGGTGATTCTGGTGTCTTTCGACTCAGCTCCATGAGCTTTTTCGAATGAGGTATTATTTGCATATTCGAATTTTTTATCCCAAAATTGAGCTTACTCCTCCGTATGGTTTTTGACCATTTCGAGCACAATATTTTGGTCCAAAGCCATTTTCGGGGAAAAAGAGTGGTACCGTTGGACTCCGCATCTTTCTTTACCCCATATATGACATTTTGAACATTAATTTAGGGGGGTGTGGCAGAACGGAAAAGTACCCAAGTTTTCCGTAAAATTCAAGTTTGTAAACTTGTTGTAATTAAATTATAGTTTCCGGAAAAGTTTTCCGGAAAGGCTAGATTGTGAACTTATTGCGAAATTAAGTTTGCGATTATTTAAACTTGTTTTCCGGAGCTTGTTTCCGGATAAGTTTTCCGGAAATTCAAGTTTGTAAACTTGTTGTAATTAAGTTATAGTTTCCGGAAAGTTTTCCGGAAAGGCTGGATTGCGAACTTGACGAAATTAAGTTTGCGTTTATTAAACTTGTTTCCGGACAAATTTTCCGGAATTCAAGTTTGCAAACTTGTAATTAAGTGTGTAATTAAGTTATAGTTTCCGGAAAGTTTTCCGGAAAGCCTAGATTGCGCTCTTAATTTTGCTTAAATTCTAGTTTGTAAAAAATTTTTCCGGAAATTGAGTGCCTTCTAAAATCTTATAGAAAACAAAGAAACAAAATCCCAGAAAATCGTCTTTTCTATTAGTAAAAATATTTAAAGTTCTCCTATTCTTTTCCTTTGTATACAAAAGTGTTTAAGCAGTAGAAGGGTGGTAAGGTAGAGGTAGTTAGCTAGCTGGCCGATCGAACGCGTGTTTAAGCAAAAAAAAGCTTTTTCTCCTTTCTATAATTTTATAATTTCTCTCTTTTGTATTTTTCCTCTTGTAATTTTCTCATTTTCATTTTTTTCTACTTTTATTTTTTTTTATTTCTTAACGGCTGATAGCGTTAAAATTATTTTTTTATTACCTTTTTTCTTTTAATTTTTCTTTCAATTTTTCTTGTTGCCATTATTAGACAAATATTATTGTTTTAATACTAAACACCTCTTTCTTAGTTTCTTCCAAAAATTGAAGAAACTCATCAAAAACTGCCAAAAATTGTGCCATAAATAATTAATTATATCCCTCTTTGAATTAAAATTTAATTTATCCAATGTGTCCTCTCTATGTTGTTGCATCTATGGGGAACGATAAAAACATTGTAAACGGAAATCAGAACAAAACACAAACACAACATTTAAAAGGAAAAACATTTAAACAACAACAAAATACAAAAATGGCTGAAGTTGCAGAAATACTTGAATTAACAAAAATACCAGAATTATCAGAAAAACCAGAATTAATAGAAAGAGAAAAAACAACAAACATATCAGAACAAGAAGAAATACAAAGAAATACAAAAATAAAAGAATTAGAAAGAGTACCAGAATTTCATTCCAGTGTTTTATTTCTTCCGGAAAATACAGAAGAAGAAAAACAAGAAACACAAAACATCATTAAAACAAAACAAACATATCAACAAAACCAGAATTTAGAAAAAACATCAACAACAACAAAACCAGAATTTGTAAAAACATTACAAGATCAGAATTTAATAAAAACAACAACAACAACAAATTACAATTACGACAAAAACAAATCAGAATTTGTAGATGTTTTACAAAACCAGAATTTAATAACAACAACAACAACAACAAATTACAATTACGACAAAAACAAATCAGAATTTGTCAATGTTTTACAAAACCAGAATTTAATAAAAACAACAACAACAACAACAAACAATCACAACAACAACAAATCAGAATTTGTCAATGTTTTACAAAACCAGAATTTAATAACAACAAATAATTACAAACCAGAATTTGTAAAAACATCACAAACTTCAAACATTAATTGTAAAAACAAACCAGAATTTGTAAAAAACATACAAAACAAGTTTGATTTAATAGAAACAGAAAGTGTTGCATTTTATGGGGAAAGAGAGAAAAGAGAAAATGAACAAAACCGAAGAATTTCAATAATTAAAAATTGGGAAGAAAAAAGACAAGGAGAAGAGGAAAAAGAAAAATTTGAAAAAATTAACAAAAGAAGAATAAAAAGAGGAAAATCTCCTCCAAAATATGGACGTTATTCTGAATTTTTAAATTCACCAAATAATTCATTTTCAACAAAAACACCAACACCTATTAATACCCCTACAAATTCTTTAATATTTTCCCCTGTTGAGGAGGATGAGAAGAAGTTAAGGGAATTGCTACTGAAACAACTTATGCCTTCTTTTTATAGAGAGGAACAAAATTTTTTTAATGGTTAGGGGAAATTGTGGGGAGAAAAAAATTAAAAATAAAATACAGAGAAAATACAAAAAAACACAAAAAAACACAGAAAAACACAAAAATACAAAAATCTAATTTTAATTCCCTTTAACAGATTATGACGAAGAGGAGGCGCCTAACGCCACGATGGAAACAAAGGTAGCTTCAGGTGGACAGCCAAAACGTGTTGGAAAATGGACGTTGTCTCAGCTGCGCCAGACTGATGGTAAATAAAAAATTTTAATGGTTAGGATTTGGGGGAAAAGAGTTAGAAAAAATAAAGAAAATACAAATAAAACACAAAAGAAAACACAATAATTTAAGGTATAATTCCATCCCAGGCCGGTTGGAACAAGGGAGACTCCCAAAAGTTGATGACCAATTTTGGTACTCCACGTAACACAACAACCAAAATTCGTGCTGAATGCCTTGCTGATGTGCCTGAAGAAATTGCTCTTAAAAGTCACGGTGAAGTACGTCTCCAATCTGGTACTAACCGTTTTGCTTCGCAAAAGGGAATGGTTGGATTCGGGTAATTTTGTATTTTTTATACTAAATAATTAAAAGGAAAATACAAAACTTTTGTGTTTTCCGGAAAGCTTCTAGTTTGTAAACTTGATTTATTAAATTCTAGTTTGTAAAAAGTGTTTTCCGGAAAATCAGAATAAATAAAAAGAAAATACAAAAACCGGAAGCGAAAATACAAAAAGTTGAAAATGTTTCCGGAAAGTTTTGTTTACTTGTTTTTATTAAATTCTAGTTTGTAAAAACAAATTAGAATTAAATAAAACAAGTTTACAAACTAGAAACTTTCCGGAAAACACAAGTTTCTGTATTTGTTGTTGTTGTTCGTGTATTTTAATTATTTTCCGGAAATTCTGGTTTTAATTAGATAATTTTATAAAATCAGAACAAATACAAAACTTGTGTGTTTTCCGGAAAGTTTTTGTAAACTTCTAGTTTGTAAACTTGTTTTTATCAAATTCTAGTTTGTAAACATGTTTTCCGGAAATGTTGTTGTATATTAAAATCAGAATAAATAGGAAATAGAAAATACAAAAACTTGTGTTTTCCGGAAAGTTTTTATAAACTTGTTTTACTTAATTCCGGAAAATCAGAATAAATAAAAGTTGAAAATACAAAAAACCGGAAGGGAAAATACAAAAAACCGGAAAACACAAAAAATTTAAATTATTGTATTTTACAACATTGTAAAAAAGAAAATACAAAACTTGACAGTTAATTGAATTAATTCTTATTTATAGTACTGGCCGTGACGTATGCAGAGAAGGAGTGTTTGTGAGTCAAGACCCAGCCGATTTGGAGGTTTAAAATTATTTTTTAATTTAAAATATTTAATTGAAAAAATACTTGTTTTCTAAATTTTTTTTCGCTTTCCTCAACAAAAAATAATTTTTATCCGTTTATAAAAGAATCTAAAACAAATTAATTTTCCTTTTAAAAAAATTCAAAAAAAAAATAAAAATAGGCGAAAGAAAAATCAAATCTATTTAATAAATCTATTTTTCTTTTAATTTTTTTCTTATTTTATTAGCGTGTATTTATTATTAAAAAAAGTCTCAAAAGTCATCATAACCCATAAATAAATATATTAATTATTTTAATATTTATTTTTCATGTTTTCTCTCTTAATTCCCCCTTTAAAATTAATTTTAGAAAAAATAAAAAAAATATTTTTATTAAAAAATAAATTAATAAAATTAATTAACACAACCCTTTATTAAGTAAAAACACAAAAATAAAATTTTTAAAAATTCCCAAAAATTCCCTAAAAATTCTCTCCTCACTTAAAATGCCTAGATTAGTCGTTAATTTATTTTTAAATAATTACCCCCCTCCCCAAAATAATTTAAATAAACCAAAAAACCCATTCAATAACCTTCCCACTACTTGCCCAATTAATTCTGAAATAAAAGAATTAAATTTAAATAAAATACAAAATTGTGTTTCTCCTTTACAATTGTCCCCAACAATTAATAAAACAACAATTAAAAAAATTATTATTTTACCTAGTGGTCATTTAACACCCCCACTTACTTCTCCCTCGTCTTTTTCTTTCTGTTCTTCTGAGGTTTTAAAAAATACAAAAAAAAATACAAAAAAATACAATTAATTCCGGAAAGAATATAAATTTTGTGTTTTTCCGGAAAAAACACAAAACTAATGTTTCAGGAAATATACTTCTATTCAAGAAAATACAAGGTTTCCGGAAAAATAAATTATAACTTATATGTAAAAAATACAGAAAAATACAAAAAAATACAAAACATGTAAACATTCCGGAAATATGAATATAAATTCCGGAAATACAAAACATTTATCTTGTTTTACAAACATGCCGGAGAACATATAAACTAATTTTCCGGGTAAATTTGTTTGTAAAAACTTTCCGGAAAGAATAATTTTATTTGTTTTTCCGGAAAACACAAAATTAATAGTTCAATAAAAACACAAGAAAATACAAAAAATTCAAAAATTCAAAAATACAAAAATACTTAAAAATACATAAAAATACAAAAAAGAAAAATACAATTATTTCCATTTTAGCCCCTCCCAGAAGAGAAAATCCGTGCTAGCGATGGAATTGTTCGTCTCCAATCCGGTACCAACAAATTCGACTCACAAAAGGGAATGGTCAGCTTCGGTACAAACCGACGCGAAACTACAAGAATGAAAGACACCAAACATCCGGAATACAACCACGAAGTCAACATTGACCAAAGCGAAATTCCTTTGCAATCTGGTGAGGAATTTAAATTAAATTAATTTAATTCAGAAAATACAAAAAAATACAAAAAATACAAACTTAACGGAAAACATTTAAGATTTCCAGAATAAACATAAAACTTTCCGGAAAACACACAAATAAATGACTTTCCGGAAAAATACAAAACATTTATTAATTTTACAAACTTTCCGGAAAACACAAATAAATAACTTTTCCGGAAAAATTCAAGTTTGTAAAAACATTCCGGAAAAACACAAAACATTTATTAATTTTACAAACTTTCCGGAAAACATAAAAACAAATATACTTTTCCGGAAAAACTTAAAATTGTAAAAACATTCCGGAAAATAAATATAAATTCCGGAAAAATACAAAACACATCTATATTTAATTTTTGTATTTTCCGGAATTTTTATTTATATTTCTGGAATGTTCACAATTTTTTAAATTTTACAAACTTGACGGAAAACATTTTAAGCTTTAGAATAATTGTAAAAACATGCAACAAAATTTAAAGGTACAAACAAATTCGCCTCACAAAAGGGAATGACCAGCTTCGGTACAAACCGTCGTGAAACTACAAAAATGTTGGACACTGCTCACCCAGAATACAGTCACGAAAGCAGCATCGATCAAACGAGCATTCCTTACCAAATGGGATCAAATCGTTATGCTTCACAAAAGGGAATGACTTGCTTTGGACAGCCACGTTGGGAGGTGCTTGACCCAAGCATTAGCTACCAGAACCGTAAATCACAAGGTGGATATTTTGAATTGTATTATTATAGTCAGAGCTCAGTATAAGCTAGACCCAATACCAGATAAACCTCTATTCAAGATATGCTTTTTTAAGTTTGGAAGGTCACTGGGTAGGGGAGCTTATGATATCCTCTATTTAAGAGACATCCATTATAAGAGACTTTTTTTAAGTTAACCTCCATTTAAGAGACACCCATTATAATACTTTTTTATGTTACCCTCTATTCAATATACAACCATTATAAGAGACTTTTTTAAGTTAACCTCTATTTAAGAGACACCTCATTATAAGAGACTTTTTTGAGTTACCCTCCATTTAAGAGACACCTCATTATAAGAGACTTTTTTGAGTTAACCTCTATTTAATAGACATCTCGTTATAAGAGACTTATAAGTTACCCCCTATTTAATATACACCCATTATAAGAGACTTTTTTTGTTTTCCTCTATTTAAGAGACATCTCATTATAAATTACAATTTTTTCTGCTTCAATGCAGTATTTTATTATAAGACCTGATTTTATTTAAGTAAAAGATCTATATTTTTAAAAATATTTAAGGAATGGTCCGTCTCCAATCCGGAACAAACCGGTTCGCCTCGCAAGCGGGCATGACAGGTTTTGGAACTCCCAGGAACACAACATACGAGGCGGAGTCTGGCGAACTTCCATATGAAGATATGAAGAAGTCAGAAACGATAATTCCATCCCAGGCCGGTTGGAACAAGGGAGACTCTCAAAAGTTGATGACTGGATTTGGTACTCCTCGTGACGTTAAAGGCAAACATTTGAAACGTATTTGGGAGTTGGAATACCCAGAGGAGGCTGAAATTTCGTTGGATCGACTTTAAAGAAAATTTTAGAAGAGAAGAAAGAGAAATTTAGTGGAAGGCAAGAAATTTTTCAAAAAAAATTTTTTTCAAAAAAATTTTTCAAAAAAAAATTTTTTTCCTTAGGAAGGCAACGACTTTTGACTACAATTGACACACACAACACCCTTTTTTCATTTTTACAAAATACATTAAAAAAAATTTTTTTTTGGCTTTTTGGCTTGCTCCTATTTTCCCCCTATCATTCTCCCCTATTCTCTCATTTGGAAGAAAACTTGGAATTTTTAAAAAAAAGAAAGATGAGAGAAAAAAAAATTAAAAATAAATTAAATTAGTTAAAATCCTTAAAAATAATTTTGGACATTTTTTAAAAATAATTTTATGTAAAAATTAATTGTCCAAAAAATTAATTTTGTTTTCAAGTCCAAAATTGTATTTTTAAAAATATACTTTAATTTTAATCCACACTTTTTCCCATCAATTACTAGAGACGTCCGAGACTCTTGGTCTTGATTCCAAGACTTTTCTTGGGGGTTTTCGGTCTTGGTCTTGGGGTATAGCCTTGGTCTTGAGTCTTGGAAAATTTTCGGTCTCGCACGTCTCTATCAATTATACTCTCCTCATTTATTCATAAATATACTTATATACAGTGCAAATGACGATAAAAAGTTGAAAAAGTGCAAAAGCTAGTTTTGTAAATTGTGAAAAATTCATTTCCGGGAAGTAAAAAAAGAATCCGGTTGATAAAAGAGAAAAGTTAGTTAATTAGAGAAATTGTAAATAAATTTGTAAAATTCAGAAACGCTTCCGGAAGGTTTGTAATTAATTTTTAAGTTTGTAAGTTAGCAGTAGAAGGTTTGTAAATGTTTCCGGTAGGTTTAATTATTTCCGGAATGATTCAAATAATTAAAGTTTGTAAACATTTCCGGAATAGTTGTAAATTAGTACTAGAGAGTTTGTAAAGTTTCCGGAAAAGTTTGTAAATTAATTCCGAAATATTTGTAAATATTTCGGAAGTATTACAACAGGGCTTCGATTTCTGCGTATTTTTCCTCATTTTGTGGTTTTTTGATAGGGCGATGAAAATTATTTTTAAAAATGCGGATTTGCGGATTTTTGTGGTCTTTTGAAGATTATGAGGATTTTTTGTATTTTCTTGTAGTTTTTAGGATAAAATGTAATTTTTTGTCTTCATGGCCTTCCAAAATCCGCAAAATTTAAAAAATAAAATCCGCAAAATTTAAAAAAAAAGCTAAAAATTTGGCATAGAAAAAATTTCCCCCTTGGCCCCCCATCCCCCGAAAAAAAATTCTGGCTACGGGCCTGGCTCAAGTCAACATAATTTTTCCTTTAATTGTTCGGATTTTAATAAAATAGTCATTAGTAGGATAAAAATTGCTCAATTCAATTGTTGGAGTCAAAAAATATAACGTATAAAGTGATTTTAATTCAACTTTTGTGTTTGATAATTTTTTGCGGATTTTTCATATCAAATGCGGATTTTTTCTATCAAAATTGCGGATTTTTAAAAATTCGAGATCGAAGCCCTGGATTACAATCATTTCCAGAAGGTTTATAAATATTTCCGGAATGATTGCAATAATTCCGGAAGGTTTGTAATATTATATGTATGTAAGTTTGTAATTATTTCCGAAATAATTGAAACAATCGCGAAAGGTTTGTAAACATTCCATAGTGTTTGTAAACATTTCCGGAATAGTTGTAAATTAGTACTAGAAGGTTTGTAAAGTTTTCGCAAAGTTTTGTGGTTATGTTTGTACTTCCTTTCCACACGTTCCGGAAGGTTTTAATTATTTTTTCAAGTGTGTAAATAATTCTGGAATGAGTGAAATGTTCCGTCCAATTTCCGGAACAGTTGTGATTATGTTTGTAATTTCTTCTGAAACGTTCAGGAAGGGTTGTAATTTTTTTTGTAAATTTGTATTTTGTTTAAAGAAAATAATTCGGTATATCCGAAAGAACTTAAAACAGTAAACTTGTAATATTTTCTACACATTTTATTTTTGAATTGATTCCGGAGGGAAATTTTAGTTTCCGGAGATACCTCGGTATATTACTACAATTTGCTATCGGCAATGAAATAATCGGAGTTAGCCACTAAGGTTGGCGGATCCGGATATCCGAAAAAAGGCCGGATATCCGAAGATTTCCAACTATCCACCAGAGGTGGGTCGGAATTCCGATTTCCGACTTTTGAGCCATTTCCGATTTCCGACAGTTCCGATTTCCGACACCTCTGACTGTTCCGACCCACCTCTGCTATCCGCCAACCTTATTAGCCACCTCTACCTATTTTAGAACACCTTGTAGTCGTGCATGGAACTTCTTTTTTTTCCAAAAGGATTCCCTGGGGATTCCCTAATTTATTTTTCTTTTTTCTCTGAATGCAATTAAAGTCATAAACACCTGCCTTAACAAAAAATATTTATTTTATTGTTCTTTTAATCATTTTATCTAATAGTGTGAAAAATTTTTTTTTATTTTCCTCATAATAAAGGGGAATTCAATGAGAATAACGGGAGCGTAGGAGGGGCAGAACAAAACTTTTTAATAAAAAAAATTTTTTTTGGGAGGAAGTCCAAAAGGTAACAACAACTATTTATTAGAGCCTATTTAACAACAGAAAATGTTCCTTATTTTTTTTATAAAAAGTTGATCATAGAAAATTTTCTCCTTAAATCATTGACAGGGTACAGCCCAAGTAGGCGCGCGCCATAACGGCGCAAAGCCATAACTTGCTTCAAGATTTCCGAATCTTACCAAATTTGGTATTAAACGATTCCTCTCATCGAGCTAAAGAGATTGGTACCAAAATTGATAAGGGCAAGAAATTTTCCAGCAAGTTATGGCTTTGCGCCGTTATGGCCTCGCGCCTGAGTGTCCCCATTGACAGTATATTCCCCCTACCTATACACACTCTCCCAAAAAATTCCCTCCAACAAAATTACTTTAAAAAAATTTTTTTTTCCTTCCACCCACACAATGTGTACGTAAAGAACAAACTCGTCAAATGCCCAAAACACTAATAAACTAGAGCAAAATCCACCAAAAAACAACAACAATTTCCTCCTTTTCCCCCAAATATTTTCCTCATTTGTTTTCCACACTTGTGTTTGGTGGGGAATGATTGGTTTGGCTCTTTCAAGTGGAAGGATAATATAGGGAAAATTTAAGGAGTTAGCAGAAAATAATGAGAAAGACTGGGAAAGATCTGATCGAATGAGTGATAAAAATAAAAATATTATAACGAGAACGATGGAAGAGAAGGAAATTATTAGGAGATAGACTGGCAATAGCAACTAGAGAGATTGGTATTTTCAAAAATCCTGGATGTGAATTATGGATTTAAATTAGTAACTTGGACAGGCTTCTCGATCTGGATCCAGGAAAAATTCAGGAAAACCCAAATCCAATCCAAAAATCAAAAAATGCCTGGATCTGGATTCTGGAACCAGGAAAAATCCAGAGTTGATCTCTAATAACAACAATGGAACCTACTAAAGTTTAAATGAGTAGTTTTGACTCCAAAATAAAGCCTTACTATAGGATAAATCTTGGAGTAGAAACATTGGAGGACATGGGGGGAACCCTGAGACACTAACGGAAACCTTGGAGGAACCCTAGGGAAAAAGGGCCATCCTTCTAGCAGGGGAAACTCCTGAGTCACCAAGGGAAGCCTTGGAGTACTCCTAGGGGAGAAAGGCCATCTAGTGGCCAACCAAATTTAAAAACAAGGGAAAGCTTGGAAGACTTGGAGGGACTTTCCCTTCCTTGAATTGAGAAGTATCTAGTATTGGGTCTAGTTCATAGGGAAATCCGACAGTAAAGTAAGTATAGGAATCAAGACTTTTATCTCTTTCCCTCATAACCCCCCTTGCATCTTCTATCTTCCAAATAACTTAATCACCTAAAAGATAGACAACAGCCTCCAAAAAACAACAAAGGACGAGAATAACGTGTATTTCACTCATTTAACGAGAGAAAATTGGAAAAAAATAAAAATCGGAAGGAAAACATTGAGAGCGAGATCAACATTGAAAGAGAAGGAAAAGCTAGGAAAACTTAAAGCTGCAGCTTATTAGCTGCTTAAGCTTACATAACACCCCCCCCCCCTCCAAAGTAACTAACTCTCTCCCCCCTAAGCCCCAGCTCCTCTCTAAAAGTTGGTCGATATTTTCTAGTAAATAGTTTATATTACTAGTTGGAAGCTTTTCCTTCTTTTTTGTTTTTAGAAAGGAAAGATCATTACTACTAATTTTCTAGATCATCCCAGTATATCTATATACTCATTTAACGTTTATTTTAATGGTATTTGTGTGACTGGCACAGATCTCCATTCATCTTTTTCGTTGTTTTAATTTTAGTTTTTTGGGGTTTTTGGGGTCTGTTATTGAAAGTATGTCCAATAATCTTAAAAATATTTTAAAAATTAATTTTGGAGGCAAAGATATCTGTGTGAGGGAGTCTCTCTTATATTTATTTGAGTTTCCCTACTGCCCTATTTTCGGGTCTATTGGGAAACCCTCGAGACCTATTGGTCTATAATGCCTCTAATGGCCAATAATAAATTCAAAAATATTTTAAAATTAATTTTAGACTAGCCCCATTAAATTAAAATTCTTGAAAAATGTCAAAACCCGGAAACTTTGCACAGCAACAGCAACCTACATTTGATGAAACGCCAGCTCAACCAGGTATATTTTAGAGTAAAAAGGAGGTAAAAGTCAATCCCCAGGCAGGAAACGGTCTTGCGATGCCTTCTGGCAGTTGCTCGATGTCTCCTCCTTCACTAACAACCCACAGGAGCTCTAGCTACCGGATGCGCTGTTTTCACCTTTTTCTTTAACAAAGCTTAATCTCTGCCTAGTAGGGGTTTTAGTAAGGGCTAGTCCCGTAGAAATTCTCCTTTCTCTCTTCCTTACAATAAATATTCAAATAATCAAAAATATTTCTTTAATATTTAAATTCAGAGAATGTAGAGTTAAAGCTTGCCTCTACCGGAAACTTTGATTTAAGCCAGGCGTATGGAAATGATCGCCGCACACAAAGTGGAAAATTTACTCTAGCTCAACTTAGGGCTACTGAAGGTGCTAAAATCTTTTCTTAAAAAACAAAAAAAAAATTAAAGGAATTTGTCCACTCCAGAACGGCACAAACCAATTTGACTCGCAAAAGGTAAGGGAAAAAAAATTTTTTTTGACTTAGGATTTATGCTTTTGCTCCTGATTTTTTTGCTTTATTTTTGTGACGGCTTTTTTGTGTTTTAAAGGGAAAAACAAGCTTTGGAACGCCTAGAAACACTCAAAAACGAGTGGAATTTTATGAAGGAAATGGAACACAACAGCATCGATGGGCTTGTAGTATAACGGGTTTACCCGATAAAGAAATACGCTTGCAATCAGGCTCAAATAAATTTGAATCGCAAAAGGTTGAGTCTAATTAAATAATTTTTAAAAAGACTTGGTTAGGCTTTATTTGCTTCTATTTTTAAGTTTAAAGTTTGCTTTTTAAACGCTAATTTGCTTTTGTAAAATATAAAAATAATTATTGTACAAATTTCCGGAATTTTGTACAAATTAGACTAAAGTTTCCGGAATATTGATAATCATTCCCGGAACGGTTTTAAATATTTCCGGAATTTTACAAATTAATTCCGAAGTTTCCGGAAGGATTGTAATTATTTCCGGAAGGATTGTAATTATTTCCGGAAGGATTGTAATTATTTCCGGAAGGATTGTAATTATTTCCGGAAGGATTGTAATTATTTCCGGAAGAATTGTAATTATTTCCGGAAGGATTGTAATTATTTCCGGAAGGATTGTAATTATTTCCGGAAGGATTGTAATTATTTCCGGAAGGATTGTAATTATTTCCGGAATTTTAAAAATTGTTTCCGGAAGAGTTGTAATTACTTTAAATAATTTCCGGAACGATTTTAAATACTTCCGGAATTGTAATAATCAATACTAAAAGGATTGTAATTATTTTTAGTTACCTATTTCCGGAACGATTTAAACATTTCCTGAATTTTACAAATCAATTCCGGACGAATTGTAATTATTCCGGAATTGTAATAATAAATTCTAGAAGGTTGTAAGTATTCCCAGAATTTTAGAAAATAATTGTAATTATTTTAAATATTTCCGGAATATTAAATATCATTTCCGGAAAGTTTGTAATTAATTTCTGAATATTAGTAACGCTCTAATCTGCTAAACAAAAATAATTAAAAATTATTTAATAATCTAAGGAGTCTAAAAAATCGCAAACTTAAATAATTGTTAAGTTGATGACCGGTTTCGGAACTCCACGTGACGTTAAAGGCAAACATTTAAAACGTATTTGGGAATTAGAGTTCCCAGAGGAGGCAGCCGATTACCAGCCACCACCAGTCAATGCTGCTCCACAGCAATTCCAACAACAACCATTCTCGCCAACCCAGCAACAACAGCCACAACAATTCCAGCAACGTGCTGGACAGCCACAGGTAATTTTTATAACACAGTCGGATCTCAATATAGATGCATTCGAAATATACCTAATACCTAAAGTGGTTGTCTCTGGGTAGGAGGAGCACTGCCTAAACGATACTCTCCATTTAATATATACTCATTATAAGATACACCCATTACTAGATACGCCTCTATTTAAAGTAGGTTTTCTAGTTTGGTTGGTCATTGGGTGAGGGGAGCTTCCTAAGCGGTACCCTCTATTTAATATACACTCATTATAAGATACACTCATTACTAGATACACTTCTATTTAAGGTAGGTTGTCTAGTTTGGTTGGTCATTGAATGGGTGTGAGTTCTTCCAAAGTGATACCCTCTATTTAATATACAACTCATTATAAGGCACAATTTTTCCACCCCAAGAGTCTATCTTATAATGAGGCCCGCCTAATTAAAAATAATTAAACTCATTTCCCCTAAGCAACAATTTGCTCAACAACCACAACAACGTCCCGGTCAGCCACAACAACAACAACAACAACAACAACAACAACAACGACAAGCTGCACCACAACCACCACAAAAAAGTCCAAATGCTGCTGCCCCAAACTTTCGTTAAATAAGGATATTAAAGAATAAAAAGGATTTTAGAGAAGGAAAATGAAAGAGAGAGAGAGAGAAACTTTTTTTAAAGAATAAATTAGAATAATTAAACTACGAGTGTGTTGATTTTGGCCAGAAAAAATCAAAAATCAAAATCGACCCCTAAAAATTAATTTTCTTTTTTCACGCATTTATAAAGCTAAAATTGTTATTTTTTAAAAATTAAGAGAGAAAATGACCCTACTACAATATTACTCTAGTTATTTTTGTTTTAACTTTGTTAGTTTGACTTTTTTAACGTGCAATTTTACTGATATTTTTTAATGCTCATTTGAGTTGCTTTAGAACACACTTAATTAAACTAATACTGCCACAATAAATAAAATAAAAATTTAAAAAAAATATAAGCATCGATGCCTCTACACTAAGGTTGAAGGATAGTCCGGATATCAAGATCCGCCAACCTTACTTTACATACTTAAGTGCAGAAAATACATCAGCCCCTTTGGGTGGGGCTAATTAACTAACCAAAAAATTTTTTTCTGATAATTTCTAAAGGAAAAAAAATTTTTTAAATATGTATCTCTGAAGTCTTGTTCTTAACGTCCCAAAAATCCCACAATTAAGTTGAAAAAACGACTCTCTCAAAAAAAACCCCCTTCCTTAACCAGACATACCACAAATTATATACAGGAATTAATTTTTTTAATCAAAAAAAAATATTTAAATATACTTTAACACAATTTAAATTGAAAAAAAATCTCGAAAAAAAATTTCAAAAATGTCAAAAGAGAATTTTCAAAATTGAAAAAATTAAACTTATCGTCCTCCAAAAAGCACAAAACAAAATATTTCCTTATTTAGCCAGTTCTGCATGAAATCGTTCCACTCGCTGACGAAGGCGTCCATCCAAAAGGACTGGGTGTCGTAAAGCCTTTAAGATAGGAATTTTAAAAAATATTTTTTAGGAAAATACGGTAATGAAAATTTGAAGTAGAGGACGGACTGGGGGGCGTACAAGAATCGAGATTAATACCAGAGATGGGTCGGAACAGTCAGAGGTGTCGGAAATCGGAAAAGCCGGAAATCAAAACTAGCTTAAAGGTCGGAACTCGGAAATCAAAATTTTTTCGGAAATCGGAAGGAAAAACGTCGAAAAACGGAATTCTGACCCACCTCTGGTCAATACCTCGAAAAATCTCGATAAACGAAAATTTTAATTTGAGATTTAGACTTGGTCTGATCCATGATTTAAAATTTCCGATAAATAAAAATTTTAAAAAATGAAAAAACATTGAAAATTTTAAGCAGAAACTGGACGCGATTACGATCTCGATTTCTGTACGATCTTCCGATCCGTCCCCTCTACTTGAGTCCGTCCTCTACTTGAAATATTCATTAATTAAAATTTTCGTTAATTTCTCGTTATAATCTCTAATTTAAAAATTTCCGTTAATAATTTTTCTTTGAAAAAATTTTTAAAATCACCTCATCCATCCGTCTCGGATTTATACGATGTTCCCTATTAAATTTTTGTTTCAATTCCACCCGGGAACGATTTGGAATAAATTCGTGCATTAAACCAAAATCAGTCCCTGTTGCTGCTAATACTTCTAAAAACTTGGATTTAATTTAAAAAAATTTTTTTTTCAGTTCACCATAAAACAAATCAGTCTCCAAAACATTCCAAATAGACCCTCGACTTCTCTTTCTAAAGCTCATAGATGTCAATTTCTTTGGACCAGCATCCTTAAAAAAAAATAAATTTTTTTTTTATTTTTCAAATTAATTTTACATTATTTATAACAGTCTCCAGTTGAACATTTTCTGGATTTTGCATAACAATTAAAGAATCTTCATCTACTACCATTTCTCCTTGTTCATTTATTCTGACCTATTTTTGAGAGAATATATTAAAAATTAAATAAACTTAATAGATTCCGGAAAAACTTAAGTTTCTAAAAAAAGTTTAGAAAATACAAGTTTGTAAGTTTTCCGGAAAAATTTAAGTTTGTAAAAATTGCATAAGTTTTATTCACGTTTGCAAGCCGAAAAAAAAAGCTTTCCGGAAAACTTATTCAGTACGCTATATTTCCGGAAAGAAATAAGTTTGTAAAAATACAAGAACAAACTTAAGTTTTCCGGAATTGTAAAAATATTAAAACAGGTTTGTAAGTTTTCCGGAAAGAGCAAGTTTGTAAAAATATGTGCAAGTTTTATTCAAGTTTGCAAGTTTTTCCGGAAGTTTGTAAAAAATATTTAATACAAGTTTTAAGTTTTCCGGAAAACTTTAAGTTTCCGTAAGCTATATTGTCTGCTCAAACTTTTCCGGAAAGAAATAAGTTTGTAAAAACACTAAAATAATTCTCAAGTTTTCCGGAATTGTAAAAATATTAAAACAAGTTTATAAGTTTTCCGGAAAGGTTTCTAAGTTTGTAAACTTTATACTATTTATTTCTTCCCAAAATTCTCAAGTTTGCAAAAATATTAGAACAAGTTTTCTTAAGTTTTCCGGAAAGTAAAAATTAAATAAAATTATTAGTCTCAAGTTTTAAGTTTGTAAATTTATATTGTTCCGATTTTTTTATATTTTTTCCGGTAACATTCAAGTCTTCCGGAAAAGAATTAATAAGAACACTCAACAAAAACACTCACTCTAGGCCCTGAAGTTGGCGGTTTCTCCTCTTTTTCTTCATCAATATTAATTCCCTTTTTAGGTGTCAAAGATTTACTAGTTGATAAATCATCGGCAGATTCATCCGTTTTTGAAAGTATTGAAGCTTTTTCCTCCTCATCATTTTTACGTTTTGTGGACCACTTCTTTCTGAATGTATTTTCTGTTTTAGGACGCCATTTAACCAAATCTTTAGAAATTTTAATTAATAAAAAAATTAATTTAGTAAAAAATTTAAAAAATATTTATTGAGATAAAATGTTTGTAATTATAGGAGTATTATTATTTATTAATTTCTGAAAGCATTTCAAGGAAAATTGCCAAATTGTAATGCGTGCAAAAATTCCGGAAGGTTTATAATGTTTTAGTAACGTCTACAATTAAGTTTATGTCTATAAATCATGTCAGAAATTCTTGTAGATGTATCCGGAAAACTATTACAATCATTCCGGAATGTTTGTAAACACTTCCAGAAGGTTTGTAAATAATTCCGGAAATGTCTGTAGACATTTCCGGAAAGTTTGTAAACACTTTCGGATATCTGTTATTATTTAATTTATGTTTGTAATTATTTTCCGGAATATATTTTGTGATTGTAATTTTATTCTAGCATATTTTTAAACATTTCCGGAAAGCTTATAATTATTCTAAAAAGGTTTGCAAACAATTCCGGAACATTTTTAAATAGTTCCACAAGGGTTGTAAACATTTCCGGAAAGTTTGTAATTTTTTCAAGAGTTGTAATCATTCCCTAAATATTTATAATTATTTTTAAAAAAGTTGCAGACATCTTAAGGTGTTGTAAACATTTCCGGAAAGTTTGTAAATACTCTAGGATGTCTGTTATTATTTAAGTTAAGTTTGTAATTATTTCCGGAAAGCTTGTATTTATTTCAAAAAGGTTTCCGGAACATTTTTAAATATTTCCAAAAGGGTTGTAGACATTTTAAGGTGTTGTAAACATTTCCGGAAGGTTTGTAATTTTTTAGAATAACCAGAATTTTCATACAAACTTACCAGCCATTGTAAACTTTTTTGTATCGCATAATTTCTCTTTCGGTCTTTCTCTAGATCTTTTCTAAAATCAAAAATTACTTCTAATCTAATAAATTATCTCTATTTACTTCACTTAAAGTAGAATCACTTTTATCCAATTTTTGAGGAGAACCATAACTTTCCGATAAATTACAATAACTATTATAAGTATTTTGTTGTTGTTGGGAAGTTCTTGAAGAAGACAATAATGGCGGTAAATGAATTCGATTATTTGATGTCTGTTTCTTAAAAAAAATTTTTTGAAAAAATTTTTTAAAATTTTTTAAAATTTTTTCAAAAAAAATTTTTTGAAATTTTTTTTGAAAAATTTTGGGAATGTTTTTAATTTTCAAAAAAATTTTTATTTATTTATTCACCTCATGTACAACACTTTCCGGAACATTTCTATCAAAACTTTCCGGAAGCTGTAAAACACTAATATTTGAGTTGACATTGACAACAGTATTTATCCCACGGCTGTGATCAGTACTCGTAACCTTAAAAAATATTTTTCTTATATGACTGGCATCCTAGAAATGGGCGGGATAGGGACTTCATCGATTCAGTTGGAAAAGAATTCTTCAAAAAATCAAGTCCCCAAATGTTTTTATCAGGGATGTCATCCAAAACCCTGACCTTTTCGATCCAAAAACCCGCAACTTTTTTTATAAACCGTGACATTCCTGGGTCCCATGGAAGATTGGGAAAATTATTTTGCCATTACATGACTGGCTTACTAGAACTACTCCCCAGGAGGGGTCCCACAAATACAAGACACAAGACGGAACCCAACCCTGCTACTCCCTTACAATAATTGTTTCTATATGACCCATCTGGAAATCCTCAATACAGGTTGTCCCTAGTGTAAATAATTGCCCTCACTTATAAGTCAAAGTAGATTTATTAAAACCCCAAAAATTTAAATTCCATTAAAATTCCTCCCCTACCCTTACAATAATTGTTTCTATATGACCCATCTGGAAATCCTCAATACAGGTTGTCCCTAGTGTAAATAATTGCCCTCACTTATAAGTCAAAGTAGATTTATTAAAACCCCAAAAATTTAAATTCCATTAAAATTCCTCCCCTACCCTTACAATAATTGTTTCCAATGAAGATGTTGTAGAGACAACATTATGACTATTATTATTCTGATTATTTGTTTCTTCACAATTAATTGTCTGTTGTCTATTTAATTGGTCTTCTTGACTTAATTGAGGGACTACTATTTCCGATGTTGTATTTGTCTGGGGATTTGAAGAAGTAAATATTATTGGTATTATTGTTGTTTCAACTGTTGTTGCTGTTGTTGTTGTCGATTCTTCTCCTTTCGACCGTTTACTTTTATCTTCATTTTCTTCTTCATTATTTTTAGGTTTGGATAAACACTGGTTTGGTTTTACTTGAATTTTGCGACGTCTAATCATTTTTTTCTAAAAAAAAATTTTTTAATTAAAAATAAAATTTAAAAAATACTTAAAGTGTTTAAAAAACACTTCTTAAATTTTAATAAAAGAAAATGAAAAAAAAATTTTTTTATTAAAAAATATATAACAAAAGAAAAGCCTATTAAAGTATAAATATATAACCCTTTGATTAATTTTAAGTTATATCAACATCTTAAAATACAAATCAGTACTTGATATTGGTTAAGATATCAGGCAGAAGAGATCGGAAATTTTGAAAAGCCTGGACCTGTTCCTGGACTCTGGAGTATGATTTCTTGGCCTGGACTGGATCCTGGGCCTGTAGTCCAGGAAAAACCCAGGCCCAGGAAAAACCCAGGAAGGTCAAAAAATACCTGGACCTAGACTCTGAGTACAGGAAAAACCCAGGCCTTGGTACAGACCCAGGCCGATCTCTATCAGGCAGAAGACATTTTATGGTTTAAGGCCTGGGGGGTTCTCCTGTATCCGAAAATCAAAACAGCATTTTTGCAGCTTTCTGGGTTTTCTATGTGTTTAGGTTTTCCTAAGAAAGATTCGATTTTATTGTAAAGATTTATCTTCCTGACTTTGGACTGAACTTAAAGTCCAGGCCAAAGTATTATTCCAAGCCTAGGCTTTTTTAAAAATCCCCAAATCTCTATCTACAGCGTCTCAAATCATTCAATAACATCGAAAAATAAATCAAAGGGTTTCAATTAAGGTTGGCAGATCATAAGAAATCACCGACTACCCGGATTTGCCAACCCTAATTTCAATTTAAACAAAAAATTTCAAATTTTTTCAAACACATCTAAACAATTCTTTACATCTACTTCCATGCATTATTCTTCTCATATCAAATTTTCTTAAATTAACAGTAACATAAGCTCTATCATAAAGTCTTTCTGACATTGCCTTTCCGATAGCTATGGACATTTGTGGTCCATATCCTCCCAATCCACATACTTGGATAAAGTTTTCGTGAACTAAATGCTCTCCTAAAGAATTTGGATTATTTAAATAATATGAAATCTCATTATAAGGTAAACCCTTGAGGGTGAGTAGTAGGGTTGGCGGATCTTGGGAAACCACGGATATCCGAATATGGCATATCTGAACAGCAAATTTCAGGATATTCCGGACATTTCTCAAATATCCGAATAGGCCAACCCTAGCGAGTAGCATTATCCTATGAGGTGTATCTTAAATTTAGGGTATAAACTAAACAGCTGCCTTAACAAAGGGCTTTGGTCAAGCTTATTGCTAGTACCTGGTGGAACTTATAAAACTTCACTGGATTACTAAAACAGATCAAAGCCATACCTAGTATTGGATATATATGTAAAGGATGACAGAATTTAAAAAATTTTTATAAAATTAAAAATAATAAATAACTTACCAATTATAGGCGCTTCATCAAACATATTAACATCTTCATATGAATGCCAAGCATTTATTACCTTAAAAATTTTTTTTTAATTTTAATTAATAAATTAAAATCTCTCTAATTATAAGTAAAAAATGCCATAACAACAAAATTTTTTACAAACACCCCAGCCCCTATGAAATTTTTTATTTATTTTGGAAATGCCTCCAGTGCCGCTTAACGTCAAAACTTTTGACTAAAAATTAAAAAAAAATTTTTAAGAAGAAACCTTTGCAGTTCTAAACGAAGGAACTCTTTCTACCAATAAAGGCCATACTTGCTCGTAAAATTCATTATAATCTATTGGTGGTTCATCTGAAGGTTTTATTTGTTGATTTTCTTCCTTCAAGGTTTTGGCTGCATCTGACTTAAAGTAATTTATTGAAAATTAAAAAGATGTTCAAAAATTTTTTTTAAAAATTTTTGAATAATAGGTCTGTCCGCAAAAAACTTGCGGACAAAAATTTTTGTCCGCAAAAAACTTGCGGACAAAAAATAATTTTTCCTTCTCAAAAAAAACCTTTGTCGGTTCCCTTCCACAAATATAATTATGCCCAACAGCATCAGGTCTACAAAAAATTCCACTAGAATCCATTAAAATAGGCATTGAAAGAGGGGGAACTTCTGGGGCGTGCACAACAAAATTTGTTCTTCTAGTACAAACTATAGGCAATGGAATACGCATCATTTCACCTTTGAAACCAACTCCCGCTTTCTTTGCAATTTCACCTGCCCTAAAAAATTATGAAAAAAATTTGACCCTTCAAAGGACATAAGTTACAGCAAACCTACCAAGGACCTGCAGCATTAAAAATTTTATAACAATTTATTGGGCGTGGAGATGCTCCTGACATTTGTGGACGAATCTTAATAAAAAAAAATTTTAAAAAATTAAAAAGAAAATTTTTTTAATTTGCGGACGTCCGCAAAAAATTTGCGGACAAAATTTCTGTCCGCAAATTTTTTGCAAACAATTTTTTGCGGACAGAAATTTTTTCAATTATTATTAAAAAAAAATAAAAACTTACAACAACACCATTTATTTTATGCATATTCAAAAGATCAGCACTAACTTCCTCAACCGGAACCGCCCCATGCAATGGCACTTCTCTTCCTTGATTATAACTTGTAACTCCTTCAAAATCGCCTTTTAAATATCTAACACCCAAAGAAATATTTTTTTCTCTCAAAGCAGACAATAATTGCCAAGTGTCAAAAACTCCTTCATTTTCTAGACCTTTAAAAAAGTAAAAAAAAATTTTTAAAAATTCTTGCGGACAAAAAAAAATTTTTTTGCGGATTTTGTCCGCAAATTTTTTTTGTCCGCAAATTTTTAAAAAATTTTAAACCTAACGTTCCCATTACAACATCATCAAAACGCATAAAAGGAAATTTAGCTTTAAGCTCCTCTTTGTTTAATAAAGCAACGTGTACGCCTCTGTCTCTAAAATTTAAAAATGACCAAAAAATCAAATTTAAGTAAAAGGGACAAAATGTCTCTACTAGAGGATTTCAGTTAATTTGTGGGATACTTGACAAATTTTTCTTTGAAAAAATAGCCAGAAACGATTTTACCATAAAAACAGACAAAATTCTAAACAAATTTGATCAAAATTCTCTTATTTGGGACAAAATGTCATTTCTGGGACAAAATGTCATCTTAACATAAATTTACATTTTGTCGAAAATTGACACTTTTTTTGTTTTTCCCTCCTAAATTTCTTCCAAAAAATGTTAAAAATATTCTTAAATTATCTATAAAATAAATTTGGGGCAAAATTCTCTTATTTGGGACCAGGGGTGGGCGCATTGCGTTTTGCGTCTTGCGTTTTTTGCGTTTTGCGTTGATTTTTGGCCTTGCGTTGCGTTTTGCGTAAATTTGGCCCAAATTAACGCAAAAAAACGCAAAAAATATACACAATCTGAGGACAAAATTGAAGAGATCTGGCGTCTTTGCCTTCCAAAATTCTCAAAATTTTCGCCTGCGGCGCTGGAAATAGAAGAAATATAATGACTTAGTCTTCCAAAATTCTCAAAATTTTCGCCTGCGGCTCAGAAAATTGAAGAAATCTGGCTCCTGGCTTTTGAAAATTCTCAAAATTGCGGCGCAAAAAATGAAGAAAGGTTAAGAGTGGTTAAGGGAAAGTTAAGTTGACCTGAAGGGATAGAAGACTAAGTTGGATTTAAGAAGGTATAGGCGATTTGTAGGGTTATATGGAAATCCATCAATTCCCAGAAGATATTAATGGTTTTTGTGAATTAAGTAGGCTATCGATTGAGCTCAGATTTACTGATAGCCCTTTATCCTCGCTATTCCCCAACTCAGTCGACATCCTTCGATAATCCCATGGTATCCTTTTGACTCTCCAAAAAACATGATAATCTCCGTATCCCCCGCTACTATTATCCCCCTATAATTTACCAACCCCAATACCCCCTTTATCCCTCTAAATCCTCTGATATACTTCATAATCCCCTTGTATCCCCGATATTAGTCCAAATTAATACCCATCTAACTTACATGCATCAAAAAATCGAGTATGACTCACTGACTTAATGTAATACTTCAATTTAAACTGAAAAATAGCTAATAATTAATTTAAAAAATTTTTTCCCAATTTTGCGTTCTTGCGTTTTTTGCGTTTTGCGTTGATTTTTGGCCTTGCGTTGCGTTTTGCGTTTTTTGAAATTGTCTCTTGCGCCCACCCCTGTTTGGGACCAAATGTCATTTTCTGGGACCAAATGTCATCTTAACATAAATTTGACATTTTAACGGGAATTGACACCTTTTCTTTGTATTTCCCTTCTAAATTCTTCCATAAAAATGTCAAAAATATTTTTAAAATTAATTTCTAAAAATTCACAAACACTTGTATTTTCCACGCCTCTTTAAACGCGTCAGCCTCTTCCTGTGTTCTAGCTAAATGCATTACTCCAACTGGAAGAAAATGTAAATCTGGAGGGTCATTATCTTTAAAAAAATATAAAATTATTTTAAAAAACATTATTAAAGAGAAAACCCAAAATTCTCAAATGTTCTCCCGCATGACGAAAAAATTCGGCAGAAAAGTTTGCTAGATCAACCATTTCTGGGATAGAAAATTGTTGAGAAACTACTCCACTTCCCAACATTGAACGAGTTTTTGTAAACTTAAAAAGAAAACAATTTTTTAGAATATTTAAAAAAAACGAATTTTTGAGGTTTTTGCGGACAAAAATATTTTTTAATTCATAATAAAGTATTTTTCTTACCCAAGGTTTAAAAGAAACCATTTTACATATAAAATCTCTAGGTTTTCTGGTAAAACTATTAAATGTGGGGTTGGGGGTCCGATCCGAAAAATCGAGTCGGGCACTGAATTTTGGCCCAAAAAAGACTCGGTCGGGCCGGCCCGATAAAATTGAGGCTCGAAAAAATGACTCGAAAACGTCGGCCAGACTCGAAAACCCCAACCCTAATTAAATGGACTACAAATCAAAATATTTATAAAAAGGACTATCTCCCCCCAGACATTCTCTTTTGTCTAAATCTAAAGAAAAACTTTAAAAAATCTGCCTGAGCCTAATAGAATCGAAATATGAAAAAAAAACATGAAAAAAATCAAAAAAAAATTTTATGTCCGCAAAATTTTTGCGGACATAAAATTGCGGACAAAAATTTAAAAAATTAAACAAAAAAAAAAATACCCAACATTATCAGTATTTTCCAATACAGAAACAGTAATATTTTCATCTCTACAAAATTGTTTAATCCAAAAAGCAATAGAAGAACCAGTCAAACCTCCACCAATAATAAAAAATTCAACATGCATTGGAAGTAATTCATAATCTTGAACATCTTTTTTAAACATGTAATTTATTGGGTATTTTCTTCGAAATGCATCATATTTGGCCTTTAAAAAGGATAAAAATAATTTAAATGTTTACATTATTTCTTAAAAAAGTAGCTTGGGTTAGGTTGAATTTATTTGCGGATACAAAAATTTGCGGACAGTCCGCAAATTTTGTTTGCGGATCTTTCAGGATGTCGACCTTTGACTTCTTACTAGATAAAACCCCAAAAAAACTCCTTTTTAGTTAGAAGAGAATTTTGTTTGCGGATTTATTGGATTGTTGTTGGATTATTTGGACTGTCCGCCAATTTTTGTGCCCGCAATTTTAGGGTTGCCGGCTCGAAAACGGCAACCCTAAAAAATAAGCCTCCTTGACCCAGACCTTAAGGAAGCCCCCAAAAAAGGTAATCTATAGTTTTAGATATACTCGGTCCCCATAGCCTCCAGAAAAATATAAAACTCCCAAACAAAACAAAAATCCACAAACCTCTCTATATCTTCTAGCTGCCCTTCTCAAATCATAACTTAATCCATGTTTAATCCTTTTCCAAGGTTCTTCAGCTGACGGTTCATATCCAAAATATCTTTCATTTTCATATTTTTGCCATTGTTTAAGTTGAGTTAAACTTAAAAATCTTGAAGAATTTATATAAATATTTGGCTGTTGAAAACGAAAAATTAAATTTATATTATTCATAGTTTTTGCTGAAAAATTTTTAAAAAATTAATAAAAATGAATTAATTATAAAAAAATATTAAAATTGACAATAAATCAATTTTATAAAAAAATTTGGGCTCTACTCCAGTTTATGCGTCCAATCGACTTTTATGCGTCCAATCGACTTTTATGCGTCCAATAAAAAGAAAATTGGATTTTTCTTGGTATTGCACATTTTGGGTATCGGTCCACAACATTTCTTCATGTTCGGGACCTACGTCCACTGGGTCTGGGACCATTCCTTACCCTATACCTCGAAATTTTTTAAAATTACAGCCAATTTTTTAAAATTTCAGAAAAACGATTATAACTTTCAGAAATTTCGAGGGGTCGGGTAAGGAACGGTCCCAGACCCAGTGGACGTAGGTCCCGAACATGAAGAAATGCTTTGGAACCATACCCCAACTGTGCAATACCAAGAAAAATCCAATTTTCTTTTTATTGGACGCATAAACTTTCATTGGACGCATAAAAGTCGATTGGACGCATAAACTGGAGTAGAGCCAAAAATTTGCATACATATAAAAAGACAATCAAAAAAAATTTATTTTTTTTTAAATTTTAATAATTCAATTTTTTAAATTAAAAAAAAATAAAATTTTAAAAAAATCTTCAAGTCTAATACAGATAAAAAAATTATTTTAATTTGCCTTAAAAATATATATATATAGATTTTTAAACACAAAGTCTGAAAAAAAAATTTTTTTTAATTAAAATTGCGGACAAATTTTGCGGACAAATTTGTTAGGGACAACTTTTACTAGTTAACAAATTAAACTTAACCAAAAAAAAATTTTTTTTTAATAAATTTTAATTTATAATTGTTTATAAACGCCTTGCGTTAAATTTATGAAAAAAAAAATTTAAAAAAATAATCCGCAAAAAATTGTCCGCAAATATATTTGCGGACAAATTTATTTTTGTCCGCAAAAAATAAAAATTATTCTTAAAACCAAAAAAAACCTTTCTCAAATATCAGAAAACAACAAAGATTCTTCATTATCAATATGAGTATTGCTATTCTGATCCATACAAACATCAGAAGAAGAAGGGAATATTTGTTGTTGTTGTTGATTGTTGCTAGGTCCCTCCCCACCACCCCCACCAATTCCCTCCCCTCCACCTCCTCCATTTAATTCTTCATTATTACTTTCATTAATATAATATTCAATTAAGGGGGTTAATGAACGAAAAGAATGTCCATTTAATGAATGTATTGAATGTACTTGTCCATCTCTAGAATATTCTGCATCCGATTGAAAAAAATAGGAAGTTGAGGAATTTGATATATTTGATAAATTAAATTTGTTTAAATTGTTGTTGATATTGTTAAAGTTGTTGTTAAATAAATCGTTTGAACTGAAAAAAATATCATATTAACCAGGCCCGTAGCCAGGATTTTTTTCGAGGGGCCAAGATAGAAAATTTGGCGCTATCTTAATATAATGCGGCAATCAAATTTTTTCCTTCATTTTTTCCTTTCCATATTTTTCCTTATTTTGTACAGAAAGGCCAGACTTTTTCCCTTGTTCACTTCAAATGAATTTCGCATTTTTGTGTTGTCTCGTGTTGTCTGGCAGAAAACACGGACAGACAAAACACGGACGAAGACGGACAGAAAACACGGCCGAACACGGACAGAAAACACGGCCGAACACGGACAGAAAACACGGCCGAACACGGACAGACAAAACAAGGACCGTCCGTGTTGTATGTCTGTGACCGTCCGTGTCGTCCGTCCGTGTTTTGTCTGTCCGTGTTTTCTGCCAGACAACACAAAAATGTAATATTTTTTATTTTTTGCTTTCAATCTTTTCTCTATAATTACATTTGAACATGCCACAGGGAAATTCATTTGAAGTGAACAAGGGAAAAAGTCTGGCCTTTCTGTACAAAATAAGGAAAAATATGGAAAGGAAAAAATGAAGGAAAAAATTTGATTGCCGCATTATACAGTGCGTCCGTAAATTATACGACCACTTGTATTTTTTGTCATATCTTATCTTTAACATGACATTTTCGCTTCATTTCTTTTTTATATTAATCATTTATGTATTCAGAATTCCTAGGCAAAATTTCATTTAAATATTCCCAACCATCCCTCAGAAAATTAGATTTAATTAAAAGTAGTCGTTTTTCAAGCGTCCGTAAATTATACGACCACCTTGGATAATCATGTTTCGGATAGCAGGAAAAATCCACAAAAATTCTGGTTAACATATCTATTGATATTAATGTAAAATACAAAAGAAACGAAGTTTTATTATAACTCTATCATCAAGATTTTGAAGCCCGAAAATCAACGGAAAACCGGGGTAAATGTCTTTGAAAAAATTTTTCGACCCCTTTAAGGTTATATTAAATTTTGATTTTATACTTTTCTGAAAGCCCTTTAAATTTGCTATAATACCTGCAATTTTTATTTTACAGAAAATTTTTTTCATTAAGTTGTACTTCATTTAATTTCTAAGTTGCTAAGAAAAGGCATTTCATGGGGTAGATTTAATGATTTTCATGTCCATTGAATTTAACCCTCAATATCTCCCAAGTAAAATTTTTCGATTTATTAACAATAAGGATTTCTTATAGCAAATTTAAAGGGCTTTCAGAAAAGTATAAAATCAAAATTTAATTTAGTGCATAAGGGGTCGAAAATATTTTTTAAAGACCTTCACCTCGATTTTCCGCTGATTTTCGGATTTTGAGATCTCGGTGAAGGGATTATATTTCAACTTCGTTTCTTTTGTATTTCTTATGTATACTGATAGATATGTTCTGAAAATTTTTTGTAGATTTTTCCTATTATCTAATAGTGAATTATCCAGGGTGGTCGTATAATTTACGGACGCTTGAAAATCAACTACTTTTAATTAAATTTAATTTTCTGAGATATGGTTCAGAATATTTAAATGAAATTTTGCTATCAAGTTCTGAATACATAATTAATTAATATAAAAAAGAAAGGAAGTGAAAATATCATATCAAAGATAAGATATTATAAAAAATGCAGGTGGTCGTATAATTTACGGACGCACTGTATTAAGATAGCGCCAAAAATTTTTTTGCGCATTTATGGATATAGTTATTATCAAGATGCCTGCGGATATCCAGATATTGATATCAAAATCCGTGTCCACACAACGGGCCTGGTGGAATCCCTATAAGTATAACGTCATTCCTCGGAATAGAAATTTTTCCGACGTAAGAACGAAGTGATATGACCTTTTGACTAGAAAAGATAGCGTGAGAGAGAGAGAGGGGACGTGGCCTGTGATTTTCCTGTACCCAAGGTCCAGGCTCACATCAAGCATTTTTGACTTTCCTGGATTTACTACAGGCCCGGGATCCGGAACCAGGTCAATAAATCAAACCCGGAACCCAGAAACAGGCCCAGGCTTTTCAATAATTCCGATCTCTACTAGAGTCTTACACCTACCAAAAAGGTTGTTGGTGGTTAATTTGTTGCTGATGTTGCTGATGTTGTTGTTGTTGAATATTACATTCTTGTTGTTGTTGTAATTGATTATTATGTTCTATCATTTGTATTTGTTGTTGCTGTAAAGTTGGTTGTTGTTGGCAATAATTTTGTTGTTGTTGCTGCTGTTGATGATTTGTATAGCTCAACATATTTTGATCTATATAGAGGGGAACTGAACCAATATTTCTTATTGGAGGTTCTCCAAATGCGATAGGCTAAAAAATTTACAATAAATCACAAATTTTTAAAAATTTGCGAACGTCAGCAAAAAATTTGCGGATTTCCGCAAAAAAATTGCGGACAAATTAAAAATTAGTTTTGGGGGTCTTGTTAGCATAAGTCAACGTTGGCTTATAAATCTTTTATACAAAAATTGTCCTTTCAAATTTTCCTTGAAAAAGAAAATTTGCGGACATCCGCAAACAGACATGCGGACGTCGGCAAAAAATTTGCGGACAAATAAAAAATTTGTTTAAAGGGGTTTTTAGTTGGCATAAGTCAACGTTGGCTTACAGATATCTTACTCAAAAAAGCTGATGTTCAAATTGACCTTAGAAAAGAAAATTTGCGGACAATAATAAAAAATTTGTCTCGGGGGTCTTGTTGGCATAAGCCAATGTTGGCTTACAGATCTTCTATAAAAAAACCTGCTGTTCAAATTGTCCTCTAAAAAGAAAATTTGCAGACATCCGCAAAAAATTTGCGGACAAACAGAAAAAAATTTATACTCTGAAATAGGCCAATTTGTTTTAAGGCCTCTCGGCTGACCAACCTCGATCTGATTTCTGTGAATTTTTGGATATCTTCTATGGTAATGGCTTCTATATGAGACAACGTTTTCAGCTTTTGTATCAAAAAACAAGGGGACGAATCAAAATCCCCTCTTGTAAAGGGTTATAAATTGTAATGCATCTGAAAGGGTAACGGCAGTAACCCCCCTAAGCCCTACCCAGGAGATGACAACTTTGTGGTTAAAGTTTAATAAAAAAACCTGTTGTTCAAATAATTGTTGTTCAGTCCTCATATCAAAAGGAATACTATTGCAGTGTTGTTGTTGTTGTAATTCTTCACTCCTTCTCCTCCTTCCAACTTCAAACCTCTTACTATTCTCCCCAAAATGAACAAAAGCTGAATTTTCTGATAAATTTAGAGATTTTTTACACTTTTTCTGCCCAATTTTTGTATTTAATTCTAATAATCCATTTAAAGCTAAAGAGTGATTGTCAAATGAATTTATTAGTTTTTGTTGAAATTTTGTATTATTTATAGGTTCTTGAATGAGGTGACCATCTTCTTGCATTATTTGTTGACAATGTACATTTTTATAGTGGGTATTCATCAATTTTTTTGTTCTGAAAAATGAAAATCAATTAGAATTTTCCTAAGTTGCGGACATTTTTTAATATTGCGGACATCCGCAAATATATTTGCGGGCATTTGTTGTAATCTGCGGACGTCCGCAAATATATTGCGGATATTCCGCAAATTTCCCAGATTCTAATTTAGAGATAAGAGTGAAAAATTATAATACAAATGTGTGGTAATTTTTACATTTGCGGACAATCCGCAACAAAATTGCGCAGACATCCGCAAAAACTATATTAGATGTCCGCAATTTTTTATTTATAAATATGAGGAGGAAAACTAGTAATAATTTTTGATGTCTAAAACATTTTGCCAACAATTCCTATATTTACGGACAATCCGCAACTTTTCTATCAAATCTGAAAATCTTACCAAATCCCCTATTTCTTGTTAAAACTCCAAACTTTTTAAAATAAATAAAAAAAATTTTCCAAACCTAAACATTAAACAACACTCAACATTTTGACATTTAAAAGGAGCTTCACCAGTATGAATTCTCAAATGTAATTTTAACGAAGAACGTGAAAGAAAATATTTTTGACAAAAAGAGCATTGGTATTGTTCCTTGGTAAAGTTTAAATGGGTTTTTGAATGTGTTTCCAATGTTTGTTTTGTTCGAAAGGAGAAATAACATTTTGAACAAGTAAAGGGACGTTCTCCTGCAAAAAATGAAAAAAAATTTTTTTGAAAATTTTTTTAAGTTTTCATTTTTTCCCTTTTTCTTCACCCACAGAGAGGAGGTAGTATTAGCCAAGGATCTGACATCCAAATTCCCAAAAATCGATAATTTAATTTTGTGAAAGCCGTTCCCTTAGTTCCAAACTCAATGCGCTCATCCCTGCTTCCGATCATTTTAAATCCCCTTAATCCACTGGTGGGAACAACAGATGCCGAAAATCGGAAGGCTCTGTAATAAAAATCTTGAAAATCTAACGGCCGAGGGCTCGGAAAATTCAACATTTTAGCGCAGCAGATGAAAATTTATTAAATTTTGGAAGGCCAAGTCACCAAATTTCTTCCTTTTTAGCGCCGCAGGCGAAAATTTTTTAAATTTGAAGACCTTATTCGAAAACAGCTGACATCCAAATTCCCAAAAATCGATCATTTAATTTTGTGAAAGCCGTTCCCCTAGCATTAACATGTATAACAGGGCTGGGCTAATTTCGCATTTTTCAGCGCGAAAAGTTTCTTTTATTATTAGATTACGCCCAGCCCTAATGTATAGTGGGGACATAGAGCAGGAATATGACGAGTTATCAGAAACCAGCTTTATTCTGACCCGAAACCCGGTCCTTAGAAAATTTGAATACCCTATCCCCAAAACTCAGCTTAAATTATTCCCAATAAATTAAAAGAGGCTTCCAATTTGATGCGAGGCATCGGGGTCTTCCGTTTAATGAAAATTTAAGTTCCCCAAAGTCCCACTCCTTAATGGCTTCTTAAAAAGAATTTCGGTAATATTGAAGAGTACAGACCCCATTTCTTTCCTCCCTATTTTTCCCCTTATATTTTTACAAAATGGTCAGACTTTTTCCTTCCTTCCATCCAATTTGCCTTTCTAATTTTTGTCTAAATCAAACGAAAAGGATTATTTTTGATTGATGGATGGAAGAAAATTGGATGGAAGAAAGGAAAAAGTCTGACCATTTTGTAAAAATATAGGGGGGGAAAATGGGGAGGAAAAAATGGGGTCTGTACTCTTCAATATTACCAGAATTTCTTTTCCTCAAGGCCATACTCTCAACGGAGAACAAGCCTTAAAAAAGTTTTTCTAGATAAATTAGAAAACCTGTATGTGTAAGTAAATGTCTTTGTAAATCCGTATTTCTTTTAAACGATTTTGTACAATATTTGCATTGTTTAATTAAATTATTGCAATTATTTTTATTTTCAAAATTAAAATTAATTTGATCCTAAAATGATTTATTTTAAAGTTTATAAGATTTATAGGATTCTAAATTTGTCCGCAAAAATTTTGCGGATTTAAAAAAAATTTAAATGATAAGTTGAAAAGGTCTGTCATCGAATAAATTTGCCCCGACCTGATTATTAACTGATCATAAAAAGAGGAGAAAACCCAAACCAATCAGTTCAATTGCCTTTTGATCAAGGTTCGGGGTCCCCCCCCCCCCCTTTCCTTTTCTGGTCATTTAAGTGAAACAGGTCTTTTAACTGTGACAGGTCAAGCTCCTTATTTAAAAACTTAGTCTTTCCGCCCATCTCACAGCCCAACAATCCCTCCCTTAAAAATTACAAACAAGGTTCGAGGTTAGGTCTTCTTCTCCCCCTTTTATGGTTATTTCTTTTAATGGTGACAGGTCGATTTTAAAAAAGGAAAGCCTTTTCGCGAGTGGAGCTGCCCAACTCATATAGCCAAAGACCCCTTACCAACAATCACTCCTTAAAAAAATTTAAAAGAAATTCCAAACCTCATTTAAACAAATTGGCTCTTCCTTCTTTAAATTATTAGCAGCCAGACAAATTTCCAAATGATTAGCCAATTCATTTGCTGTTTGTAAAGGTATTAGACAAAATTTACATCCAAATAATTCAGAATCATTTAATTCCAAATCAGCACCAAAACACCCATTCTTAATTTCCCTCAAATGAGAAATTAGCCAGTGAAGTTGATCAAATTCAAATAAACAGCAAGGGCATTCAATAATATTTTTTTTATTCTTGACATTCATATAAAAAATTTATTTTTTCTAAAAAAATTTCTAGAAAAAATTTTTAAAGCTAAAAATATTTCCTAAATAATTATTTTTAGTTAAAAAAGTGTTTTTCATCAAAGAAATAATTGTTTACACCCAAAAGGATTCGAACCTTGATGGAAATACAAAAGCTGAAATATCCGGTTAAGGCGTGTCCCAGTACACCACAAAGACAAGTAAAATTAAAATAAATGACTATATCTTAAAGAATAATTAATTAATTAACCCAATTTTTAACTGAAAATTTAATTTAAAAAATTAAAAATAAAATTCAAAAAAAATGTCAAATTGAAAGACAACAAATCTTAAATAATTAAAAATAATTTTTTAAATTTTTATTAAAAAATTCAACAAAAAAATACAAAACAAAAATTATTTTTCAACAAGCTCCAAATTTTCTAACCGCAAAAATGCTACAGGCGCCACACTTTGATCACCACTACACCTTACTATTTTTGGTTCTGTGCCCATTAAAATTCGTTTCTTGAAGAGAGGGCAGTCCAAAACGAAAGTTTCAAATTCTCCTCCTTCCCCACAAATGTGTGAACCCCATTTGGAATGCATTTTGATTAAATGGGCACGCATCTAAAAATTATTGAAATTATTATAAAAATAATAATTTTTGTCCGCATCCGCAAAAAAATTTTTTGTCCGCAAGTTTTTTTGTCCGCAGATTTTTTGCGGACAAATTTTTTTGTCCGCAAATTTGTTGTCAAATTTTTCAGACAATTTTAAAAATTATTTTAACTACAAAATTTAAATTACAAACCTCTTTTATAGTCTTTCCAAGATGTTCAACATCCAATCCTAGAGCAGCTACTTTAATTATTATTGCTTCTATTCCTGCTGATATCTATAGATTTTAAAAACTAAGAAAGTTAAAAAAACACAAAAAATCTATTTGGTCGTTCGATTGTTCTCCTATAATACCTAATTTCATGAATACATAAAAACCGGACAGATCAATCAAATCAGACAAAAATTGATTTTATGGTTAAGTGGGATATTTTTTGATTTTGAGGGTGCGGGTTCGAACCCGCTCGTCTCCCTTTTCATTTTTTCTTTCGATTAATAAATTTAAAAATACCATAGAGTCAAGCAACTTTAATTGATCCACTTCCCACAAATAACACAGCGGCTTCAGTTCCAATCTTTGACATACATCCTCTACACGCTTTTTTTGATAAGTACTGTTTATTGCCCCAACAGAAACTCCTCAAAATCCAAAAAAAAATTTTTTTTAATTAAATAAACAAGAAACCTTCAATTTCCGGATCCCACCGTTTGATCTCGTCCAAAAGTTGAAACAAATCTTCAACTTCATCCTCAGAGTCAAAAACATATTCGTTCTCAAGGCTTTTAGGCTTCCCATTTATTTGTCTTCTAAATAGGGAAAGGCCAAGTGCTTCAGCAAACAACTTTAAAAAAGAAAGTTTTATAGGGGTTTGCGGACAAGGTTATATATTGCCCAATGCATGGCACGGCATTTTATTACAGAACCTAATCTCCAATACGACCCAAAATACCCGAACGGACCCCAAACCCTGAATGTTTTCCCTCACAAAACTCTCTCTCACACCCTAGTTCACAACCACAAACCTTTACCGGATGCTAACCCTCCCAATTCGTCTCAGGAAAATCTGATTAACCCACCCGAACAGAAGGATAACCAAACAGGCAGTATCTAGAAACACAAGTAGGGCTTTCCCCAAGTAGAGAAAACCCAAGTAGAAAACCCAAGCTAACCAGACAGGCCATTCTCCAAAAGTTGGACCTTCAACATCAAACCCCTTCCAGACCTCAAGCCCATATCAGACCTCAAACCCCTATATTAAGGATATACTTATCCACACGCTGACCCTGTCAAAGCGTCCCTTACCCCTCCCACTACCCCCAAAATATATCTAAAAAACCTCAATTCCTTCACTTCCAACACTTTGATACATATAACTATCAATTTCCTCTTGTTCTGGGGGAAATAAATTAGCCAGACAAACAACTTGATGGCCTTCTTCAAAACATTTTAACATATTAAAACAACTGTCTTTACCACCAGAAATTAGTGCAACAACTTTCATTATTATGTCACGAATCTGAAAAAAATTAAAAATTTATTAGAAAACCCTAGAATAGATCGAGCTGGGTCTTGACCAATGCCTGGGTTTTTCCTGTACCAGAGTCCAGGCCTTGGTCCAGACCCAGCTCTATCTCTTCTAGGCTCCCAGGCATTTTTAACCTTCCTGGGTTTTTCCTGGGCCTGGGGTTTCCTGGACATTTACAGATTCAGGATCCGGCCCAGGTCAATAAATCAAACCCAGAGTCCAAGAACAGGCTCAAGCTTTTTATAAATACCGATCTCTAGAGCCTAGCAAAGTTTTAACTGCGGAAAAATGTAAAGGTGAGGATTAATGGTTCCAAGAAAAAAGGACAAGAGGTTCTTACCTTTTCAAGATAATTTTGAAGTCTTTCGAACGAGAACCTCAATTAAAGCCAGAAAACTTTAAAAAATTATCAAGTCCCCTTTTTAAATTCCCCCCAAAATATATTTATTAATTTATTTTGGCATAATGTAATTTTTTCTAGTCAATAAAATGAAAGGAAAAATGGATACTGGCAGCCATATATTTTTATTACAACAGTTTGTGTATATTTATTTTTATTTTTACTTTCTTGTAAAAATAAATTTAGAGGTTAATTTTCAGGAAAGTTTAAGAACAAGTTTGTTTTTTCAAGTTTAATCTTAAAAACTTAAGTTTAAACTTGGGAAAATATCCTTGCCTAGAAAAGACCTTTGGGGAGTTCCTTTGGCTTTCCCCCACTTTTCTAATTCTCAAGTTTGTAAAAAAATTCAAAAAATGCCTCGAGCTTTTTCCTACAGAATCCGCGATACCGTGAAGTTTGGACAAAACGCCACATAACGGAAATTTTTCAAAATGGTAAAATGACAAAACGGTAAAACGACAAAATGTCACATTTCAAAATGTCCACTTGTCAAAATGCCCATTTCACAAAATGCCCAAGACAAAATGCCCATTTACCAAAATGTCCGAAGATAAAAATGGCAAGTTTCAAAACGCCAAAACATACATGTCCTTCATAACGTCAACCCACTTGACTTTATAAAACGTCCATTCTCTCACTGCTTTTCAAAATACCGTTGCTCTCTCTTTCGAAATACACATTTATTCTCTCATTTGTTTCTTATGCCTCTCGTTTATTCCTTCTTTTAAATTTTAGATTTTATCAAAATTAAATTCTTTCTTAATGAACAACAAAAGAGATTCAAGTTTATTTGAAGAGCCCCCCTCTAATAAAAAAGTCCGATTAGACTGTGATGACATTATATCCCACGTTTTGGACAATAATTCAATTCAAATTGAAGGTACTGTAATTTTAAAATAAGTAAAAATCTTACTTGACAATTTTCAGAGTTGCCCTTTGACCCATTCACAATACTTTGCTAAACAGGCTCAAATAACAAGTTCAGAAATGTTTATGTTTAAATAGGCTTGAAAGACCCACAACAAAGTTTTAGCCTATAAGAATGTTTGGATACATGTTGAGTTGAATTAAACTTTGAGTAATTAAAGTTTTGGTCAAGTGGTTAGTGTGTTGGATTCGCAACGGTGAGGGGTAGAGGGTTCGACTCCACTTACCGTAAAATTACTTGTAAAGTGTTATTAAGTGTATTTTAGCTCTTTTTCGGTCTGTTTTTTGTCTAAAAAATATTTTTAATATTTTTTAAGAAGCTAGTTTGAACTGATTTACTACTAGAAGAGTAAATTCATACTTATTTTTTGTAAAAATAATAAAAGCAAAGGAGAAACGTAAGGGACGGAGCGGAAATCAGGAACTTGTTATTTGAGCCTTGAAGGAATTTGAGGGTCGTTCCAACCTTTAAAAAATTTTTTTTGAACTTATTTCTTAACTTTATAATTATAGAAAACGAAAATGAGGACAACCAACAATCAGAAAATGCTTCAGAAAATCATCAAGACCACCTCCACCACCAACAAAAACAACAATCACGCAAACAACCAAAACCCTCCAACTTCCAACCTTTACAAAACAATCGAAGGAGGATGAGTAGTGGAGCCCAACAAAGACGTGGAGGGGGAGGGATAAATATGAGAGACCCTTTGGGGTTGGAAAGTGTACAGCCTGAACAGCCAGAAAATGGGGAGAATAAAAAAGAGGCGGTTGTTGTTAATGCTGGTGTGGATGACCAGAAGGGGATTAATATTAAAAGGTTTTTTTTTTGAATTTTTAAAATTTACAATAGGTAAATTAAAAATAAATGTGGGAATTAATTTATCATTTTTTGTATGAGGTTGTCGGTCTATTAACCTCTCATTGCCTCAGATTTTTGGAGATCAAATTTACTTTAAGGGGACTTAAAAAATGACTAATTTTTTGAATTTCCGGATTCATTTTATTGCGGACATATTTATTTGCGGATTTATATTTTTGCGGACAAACTTTTGCGGATTTTTTGTTGACTTTTTTTGCGGACAAATTTTTGCGAACTTTTTTTTTAAACTTAAAAATAATCGTTTAAAAATTCAATTTTTAGAAAAAGAACTACAAAAGAAGACTTACAACAACAACAACAACCAACAAAACAACCAAATCAGCGTTATACATCCCCCGTTTCTCGAAAAAGTTTGGGTTCTATAAAAAAGAATTTGAGAGGAGAAAATAAGGAAATTGGGGAGGAAAAAGAAAAATTGGTTGATTTTAATGATTCTAATAATTCTTCTGTTCAACTTGAAGAAGAAAAGAAGAAAAAACAACAAAAAATGGCTGAGAGGTTTTTATTTTTAAAATTTATTTTTTTTAATAAATTTTAAATTAGGGTAGCCATTGTAGGAGAATGGGGTATTCGGGAGAAACGCTCAAAAGCTGCTGAAATGCCAAACTGAAAAAAATGACAAAAAAGTTAACTTCTGTGTTGAAGTTTGTTGGGGTAAATGTCCCGGTCCAGTTGGTCTACATGTCCGCAAAGAGCTCTTTTCTTTCCTTTTCTTGCATTTTTTGTGTTCGGAGAAGTTGTTGGTATTAATTTGGTATTTAGGCGTTTTAATATTACATTATACCGGTTACTTGGAGTTTGGGGTACCCGAAAAATTTAGAAAAAACTAGATCCTGGATCCTTTTTTATTAGGCAGTATTGAAGAAAGAGACATGTCAATTCTGCAAACATTCTTGCGGACTTTTTTAATTTAATTTAAAAAATTGTCTCAAAAATGTTTGTAGAAATATCACCTCTTCATTAATACCCTTCCTTTAATTTTAACTATTTTTTAAAAATTTTTTACACATTTTTTCAACAGATATCGTTATGGAAATTTCAACAATTACCACATGAAAAAAGAATTTCGAATTTACAACAACAACCAACAACAACAATCAATTTCTTCTTTCGATTTTTCTGATGATCCTCGAGTTAGTTTTTTCTGTCCAGACTGGTTCTTTGAAAAATCAATATTGGATTTGGGTTGTAATGCGGGAAGGTTTGCAATAACTTTGGCTAGAAGATGCCAACCACGGAAGGTTATTGGAATTGATTTGGATCAACATTTGATTGGGGCTGCTAGAAAAAATATTAGACATTTTGCTGATAAGGAGGCTAAAGTGAATAAAATTTTTTTTAAATAAAAAAATTTTTTAAAAAATTTTGAAAATTAAAAAAATTTTTTTTAACCATTTAAAAATAAAAATTTAAAAATTTATGACGAAATGTACTATTTTGGGGGTAGTACCATTTTGTCGCATACTGGATAGAAATATAAAACTTGTTTTAGAAACATTGATTTAATTTAAAGTTTTGATGTATTACTAAAAATATAACTAAAACTTTAATTACAAAAACATACTACAATTTACAATTAATTAAACTTGTTGTAGTATGTTTTAATATGTTTCCGGAAAGTTTTCAGTATGTGTTAGACAACAAAATACAATTATTACAAACATGTCTAATTGTAGTGTTTTAGATGTTTTCCTGAAAATTTTTAATGTTTTTGATATATTTTCCGTAATGTTCATAATGTTTGGATGTTTTACCGGAATGTTTTTATTGTTTTTCCGGAATGTTTTGCAGGGTTTTTGATATTTTCCGGAATGTTCATATTGTTTTGATGTTTTACCGGAATGCTTTACCGGAATGCTTTACAACACTAAAAACTTTCCGGTAATATATTAAAACAATTTTTGATATTTTCCGGAAATTTTCTTATGATTTTGACGTTTTCCAGAATGTTTATAATGTTTTGATGTTTTACCGGAATGTTTTTAATGTTTTTTCGGAATGTTTTACAACACTAAAAACTTTCCGGAAACATATTAAAACAATGTTTTTAATGTTTTCCGGAAATTTTCTTATGTTTTTGACGTTTTCCAGAATGTTTATAATGTTTTGATGTTTTACCGGAATGTTTTTATTTCTTTTCCGGAATGTTTTTAATGTTTTCCGGAAATTTTATAATATTTTTGACGTCTTCCGGAATGTTTTTAATGTTTTCCGGAAATTTTATAATATTTTTGACGTCTTCCGGAATGATTTACAATGTTATATTTCTTTTCCGGAACGTTTAACTAAACATTTTATGTTTTACAAAAATATGTTTTTATACTAAAACATGAACAATAGTCTCAATTTTTTATACCAACATGTTTTGTTTAAATAAATATTTTTTTAATTTCAGTTAACCAGCAGATTCCCTGCTTCCTTCCCTGCAAACTTTGGACCAATCTCAGCACCTTCTACTTCATCTGGTTCAAAATTCCCCGATAATATTTGGTTCTTTTGTCAAAATTATGTGCTCAATTCTGATGACGAGTTGGAAAAGGTGAAAATTTTAAAATAATTTTAAAAATAATATTAATAAAATTTTGTAGTAATTTATGTTTTGTTTTCTTTGTTTTGATTTGTTTGAATTAATATTGCGATTTTAAGTTTTATTTGTTGTTTGTTTCCTTCATGTTTTATTGTATGTTTAGTTATGTTTTGGTGTTTTAATGTTCCAGAATGTTTGATACAATTATTTTTCCGGAATGTTTTGTTTGTTTCCTATATGTTTTTGTATTACAATGTTTATACCTATGTTTCTCGCATGTTTTGGTGTTTTATGTTTCCGGAATGAATGTTTTGAATGTTAATAGGTTGTATGTTTAGTTATGTTTTGGTGTTTGTTTTAAAGAATATTTTATAAAAATATTTTTCCGGAATGTTTTGTTTGTTTCCTTTATGTTTTTGTATTACAATGTTTATACCTATGTTTCTCTGAATGTTTTGGTGTTTGTTTTAATATTCCGCAATGTTTTGTACAAATGTTTTTCCGGAATGTTTTGTTTGTTTCCTTTATGTTTTTATTGCAATGTTTATACCTGTGTTTCTCGCATGTTTTAATGAGTTTTATGTTTCCGTAATGAATGTTTTCAATATTAATATGTTCTGTTTTGTGTTTTGTTCAGACAAACTTGATGTTTTTCGACTATTTTTATTTTTAATTTGAGGTTTTTCCAGTTTAGGTTTTTGGAATAAACATAGTTTATGTTTTCCGGAATGTTTGTCAATGTTTCTCGGTCATTTTTGTATGTTTTTCCTATGTTTTGGATGTTTTTCCAAATGTTTTTGCGATGTTTTTACGTGTTTTGGATGTTTTTGCTATGTTTTGTTTTATATTTTTATTTGTTTTTGGAATATTAAAAACGTTTATATGTTTTGAATGTTTAGTAATATCTAATCAATTTTAATTTATTAAAAAAACATCAATTATAATTTTAATTAAAAACAAAAACTTTCCCCTTTTCATTTTAAGGTAACTGAAGAGTTTGAAATAATTTTTGCTCTTTCACTAACTAAATGGATTCATTTAAATTGGGGGGATGTTGGAATTCGTCGATTTTTTCATCGCGCTTTTCGTCAACTTAAAACTGGTATTTTTTAAATTATAAATTTTATTTTTTAAATTAATTAATTTGAGGAAGTTTTAATTTAAATTAATTTTTAGACTTAAAAATTTTTTTTGGGAATTTTAAAAAATTAAAATAAAATTTTTTTTCATTCTTCTGTATTTTTAAAAATTTTCTTGGGCATTATAAAAATTTTTTTTAATTATTAAAAAAATTTTGGGGATTTCTATGATGCTGAAAATTGTAAAATTAATTATTTTTTCTCTTATTTTCTATCATTTTTAAATTTTATTTTAATTTAAAATAAATTCAAAAAAATTATTTTTTGATTGTTTTTAGGCTTTTTCCTGGCCTTGAATTCTTAAAGAAAATTGGCTGTAGTGTAGTGTACCGGTGGTAAAAGTTCGGGACGTGACATATGTCATTCGATTTGTCTCGCCGAGCTGAGTCGAACGGTACCACTCCCTACTTTAGGAAATGATTCTGGACCGAGTTATAGGTCCCGAAAAATTGAAAAACCAAAGGGGGGACCAAGCACTTTTTTGGGGTGAAAAATTCGAATATGCAAATAATACCTCATTCGAAAGAGCTCGTCGAGCTGAGTCGAATGACACCAAAATCAACGAAATCCGACTTGATTGGACAAAGTTATGATCTTTTATTTTAGCTCCTTACCTATGGGATCTGTGGAGATTTTTGCTGCTACGGAGGCCCCAAATACGTCCAGAGCAAGGGAGCTAGGAATAGGTTTATGTTACGAGCCCAGACCCAGCGCCCGTAGACTCCCCGCGAGGCGCGTGCCGCAAAACCCCGCGCGAAGCGCGGGGTTTTGCACAAGCGCCTCGCCGACGCCCCATAGGTTTAGGTTTTTTTGTTTTTTGTGTCATAACTTTGTCTAATCTTATTCAATCACGGTGATTTTGGTCTCATTCGACTCAGCTCGTCGAGCTCTTTCGAATGAGGTATTATTTGCATATTTGAATTTTTCACCCCAAAATCGAGCTTACTCCCCCCTATGGTTTTTCAATTTTTCGGGACCTATAACTCGGTCCAGAATCATTTCCTAAAGTAGGGAGTGGTACCGTTCGACTCAGCTCGGCGAGACGAATCGAATGACATATGTCACGTCCCGAACTTTTACCACCGGTACACTACACTATATCCAGAAAATTTTTTTGAGAATTTTCTGAACTTGAAAAAATTTTTCTTTGGTAAAAAAATTTTTTGGTTTGTTTTTAAGCTTCTTACTGGTCTGTAAATTACTTAAAAAATATTTTTAGAGAATTTTCTAAACTTAAAAAATAAATTTTATTAAAAAAATTTTTTTTAAAGGTGGTCGTTTTGTCCTAGAAACAGCTCCATACAAGGACTACATTAAACATTGCAACAAAAAAGGAAGTGAAAAACCCCCAGAAGAAGTATTAAATAATCTCTCAAAAATAGCCTTTCATCCAGAAGAATTTACAGAATATTTGCTTAATAGTGTTGGGTTTAATCATCATGAAGAATTGAATACTCCACAATCTAAATATTTGGGTAATTTTTAAATTTTTTTTTAAGAATTTTTTGGTTTTTAAAACTCTTAATTTAATTTTAAATATATTTATTTATAGGAAAACATGTGTTTAAAAAATAAAGAAAAATTTTAAAAATTAAAAAAAAAAATTTTTTAATTTTTTTGGAATTTTTTTCCTTTGAAAATTAATTTTTAAAAATCACAAAAAAGGAAGCGGAAAAATTATATCTCTCAAAAAATCAAGCAAACAATTTTGTCTAAAAATTAAGGAAAATTTTAAAAATTAAATAAAATTAAAAAAGAAATTTTTTTCGATAAATTTATTTAAAAAAAATATTTTTTTTAATCTCTTCCTTTTTTTCTTAATTAATTTCCTCTATTTTTTGAACACATGCTTGTCTATAAATAACATTTTCTGAATTAAATAGGTTTATTTTTAAAATTTTTTGATACTAATTTTAGACAAATTAATTTGTTTCTGATTTTTAAAAATTAAATTTATATTTAATTTTGATCAAAAAACTATTTTTCTTCTAATTAAATTAAATTTTTTTTTATTTTTGATTTTTAAATTAAAAAAAAGAAAATAAATAAACAAACTTGTTTTTATTTATTTTTTAAAAATAAGGAGCCAATTTAAATTTTTATAAATTAAATTTATTTAATTGGATATTTAATTTGTTTGTTTGTTTATTTTTTTAATTGCAACACAAATTAAATTTAATTTATTTTTTTTTGTGATTTTTAATCGAGAAAAAAAAGAGATTTTCGAAAAATTAAAAAAATTAAATTTTTTTATTGATTAAATAATTTAATGGAAAATTAAAAAAAATTTAATTTATTATTGGAAAATTGAAAAAAAATTTTAGAATTAATTTTAAAAAAATTTTTAAATTTTTCCTTTAGGTATTTCTGGCCGTCTACAAGTGTTTTACAAAGGCAAATTTATGTTAACGCCCAGAAGGGGTTGTGAAACAGATTTAATAATTCAACATCAACAACAAACATCTAATGGAACAACAATGTCAACAACACCTAAAAACATGTAGTAGACAAAAACAATGTTTAGAAGAAGAAAATTTGTTTATAAGAAAAACTTTTGTTTTATTTTTATATTTTTAATTGTTTCCTTGACTATATTTTTGTTTTATATGTTTTATTGTCCCCTCAATTTTAAATTTTGTTTTTCTTTTATTTAAAAATAATAAAAATGTTTTTTATTAATTTAATAATTAGATGTTTATGTGTGTTAAGTTTTAGTAAAAACATTTACTAAAAACATCTTAGATGTTTATTAAAATATTAGATGTTTTAGTAAAGGAGTAAGATAAACTAGGAAAACAAAGTTTTTTATTTTTTTCCGGAATGTTTGTTTGGGTGTTTGAATGTTTCGTGAAAGCTTTCCGGAAAATGTTCGAGTAAATGTTTTCGGTAAATTGTTAGTTAAACTATGTTTGTTAAATGTTTTGGGAGAATATTAGTGTTTTGTAATGTTCTAAGGAAACATTAACGAACATGTTTTAGCGAACATGTTTACATTGTTTTAGGTCATGTTTGTTGTAATGTTTTAGTAAAAAACTTTTCGGAAAAATGTTCAGAGAAACATTTAATTAAATAAAAACATTAATTTTCCGGAAAACTTATTTCCGGTAAAACAATATAAAATGTTTAGAAAAACACAAATTACAATTTGTAAATATTAATGAGTTTGTGTTTATTTTACATTGTATTTTAGACTTTATACTAACAATAAATTTAATTTAAACATGTTTAAAGACACAAACTTGTCTAAACCTCCCTAATTTAATTTAAATTTGTATTTTATTTTTTAATTTGTTTATATTCGTCAAACACGAGTGAACAAATCAAAAATGTATTTTTGTATTTTAAAATTTAATTTTCTTACTTTTGCCCCGCCTTTTCAATATCACTCACTTGCGCACCCTTGTATATAAAAGGCAGTTTAGACGAGGCCAATTTTATTTTGTTGATTCTTCACGTAATCATTTTCCTTCTTCGTTTTACCTTTCCTTCAGCCTTTCCCCTCTCTCCAAGTAATTTTCACACATTTTTACGGCTCTAACCCCCACCTTATAATAATTTTATTTATTAATAACTCATTCCTTTTTTATTAGAAAATCGCTAAAATGATAGTAAAACTCGTCTCTGTTCAAATATTATTATTTTTGGTTGCCGAATTGTTTAATGAGGGACAAGCGCAAATGGTGAAACAATGCCTTTGTTCACAGGTTATTAATGGGAAAATACAAAAAAAATACAAAAACGGTTCCATAAAAAATAAAAAAAATTTTGTAGACGGAACCATGTGCCCAAAAATATTTTGGAGCGTTGGAACCTTGTATAGAGTCGTGTCAGCACCATTTGCAAGCATTGGGAGGAAACTTTGCTGCATTAAAACAATGCTTCAAACAAAAACAAAGTTTGATTTCATCAGCAATTCAATGCACACAGGGGCAGAACAAAAATGCGTAAATATTTTTTTTACAATTGGTAAAAAGTTGTAATAACATTTGTAATCTAAGTTTTATTAAGTTTAAATTTACATTACAATTTGTAAAAACTTGGATAATAATCGTAATTAAAGAAACTTGGTAGTATTACAATTTGTAGTTAATTCAAGTTTTATTTAAGTTTATTTTTACAATTTGTAAAAAGTTGTAATAACATTTGTAATCTAAGTTTTATTAAGTTTAAATTTACATTACAATTTGTAAAAACTTGGATAATAAATAAACTTGGTAATATTACAACTTGTAATTCAAGTTTATTATGTCTACAATTTGTAAACTTATTTTTAATTAAAATTGTTGAAATTACAATTTGTAATTCAAGCTTATTTAATAATAAAATTTGCTTCAAAATAGATGTGCTCAGTCAGGCGGGGAAATGGTCCCCAAACGATACCCTGAAACAATGCAAATTGCAGCATTTGCAGAAATAAACAAAATGATAAATAGCATGGGATTGGGGAACGAAGCAAAAGGTTTTATGGCCGTTGGTAAGAAAATGTTTGGGTGTGTACGAACATGTATGGCTAAAAAATCGGGAAATTGTGATAAGAAAATGGCGTAAGTTTTTAGCAACCTTGAATAAAATAAAATTGAAACAAAACATTAATTTAAACAAAACAAACTTGAAACATAAACAACCTTAAATAAAAGAAACAAACATAAGGCAAACTGATATACAAACTTGAATTAAAACAATATACAAAACAAACACGAACCAAACAAACTTGTATTAAATAAACATGAAACAAACATTAATTTAAACACAAAACAAACATGAAACATGACAAACATTAAATATAAACTTGAATAAAAACATTCATTTAAACACGAACAAACTTGAACCCAGTAAAAAAATAAACTTGAAACAAACAAACTTGAATTAAATAAACTTGAAACAAACATTAACTCAAAGATAAACAAACTTGGAAACTTAAAACTTAGAAACTTGAAACTTTTAAAAACAACAAAACAAACTTGAAACAAAACATTTATTCAAACACAAACTTAAACGATAAAAACATTTAAGTTGCGGACTCAAGTTACCCCCAGACAACGTTCTTGTTCAATCAGCAAAACAGTGCGCAATTAGCAGCGGCTTAAACACAGAAAACGTAAGAGCATTGTGTCAATGTTCAGCTGGGGCTGGCGTCAAGTAAGTTTTTTTATTCTATCCAAACTTGAAACATTTGCTAATTTTTCTTAACAATTACAGAGGCCTTGGAAGCGTTTGCAGCAAAATAAAGATAACTTAAACAATGGACAATCAAAAAAAAATTTTTTTAATTTTTTCTAATTAATTCCCCAACCCCTCCAGGCATTTTACAAACAATTTTTAAATAATTTTCGTATTTTAAAAATATCTTCATATTTTCGGACGTTTATTTACTCTGACATTATTATTAATGTTTGGCCTTGAATTTTTTTCCCGTTGTTCCCCACAAAAAATGTGTAGTTTAATAATTTAATAAAAATAATAAGTTGCTCCGCTACTTTACTATATTACAATTATTTTATATATTTTTACGAATAATTTTAAAATAAAAATTTGTTAAAAAATTTTTTTATAATCAAAAATTTAATTTTATATTGGATATTAAAATAAAGGTTAAAGTGAATAAATACAGAAATTATAGATTACAAAATTAAATTAAACTTTACAAATTACAAATTGTAATAATTAAAGTTTACTATTTTTACAATTTGTAAATTAAAGATTATTTATTTTACAATTAATAAATAAACTTGACAATAAAGAATTACAAATTGTAATAATTAAAGTTTATTATTTTTACAATTTGTAAATTAAAGATGGTTTATTTTACAATTTATAAATAAACTTGACAATAAAAACATTACAAATTGTAATTATTAAAGTTTATTTTTTTTACAATTTGTAATTAAATAAACTAGATAATTTACAAATTGTAATATGCTTTAAAAATAAACTTGTTAGCAAATGTAGACTAAAGTTTACAATTTTACAAAGTGTAAAAATTAAAGTTTATTATTTTTTACAATTTATAAACATGACAATACAATTTGTAATTAAATAAACTTTCTAATTTACAATTTGTAATAATTAAAGTTTATTTAATAATAAGGCTGAAATATCAATACACAAAAAGAATATTATTATGGGTCAAATTAAATTTTAATATGAGAATAAAAAAGAATATTTTTACTAGAATGATTTAAAGGATAAATACAAAAAAGTCAAAAGGATTGGATCGAGTTTCGAATTAAAATACTAAAAAGGATAATTTTTTTTCGTTAATCAGACAGTATATTGAGCGTAGATTTTAATTAGAGCTCGATAGGTCACGTTGGTAATTTTTCAAATAAATATTGAGAATAATTGAAGCAAATCGAGCGCAAATTTTTATGTTTTTTCATAAAATAATTTTTGATTTTTTCGTTGAGTAAATAGTCGAACCTCTTACTTTTAGATACCCTTACTCCCCTAAATTCAGTTCCCATTGGGTTATAAAAATTAAAAAACTAGATTTGACAAAGATTGAATAGTGGAGGAGGGTGGAGAAGGAGGAGAGGGGACTGCATGACAAATAAGTTACATCTCCAATTTAAGGTACCCCTCTTATAAGATGGTGGATCAGGAGGATGCGTTCTGGAGGGTGTGGATGTGGAGCAGGATGTGGTGGAGGTCATTTCAACCCTAAGGGAGGTCATTTCAACCCTAGAGGTCATTTCAACCCTACCCCCTAAGAGATATCCTTTAGTCCAGCCAGGGATATCCCTAAAAGTAAAAGTTCAACTGTAAAATAAACATCTCAATCCTCGTATTATTTAAGAATCATTCTCTTCTCTCATCAATATGCCGTACAATTCCCGCTAGGAATACAACAAACTTGTTGTTGTGTTGAAAGGGGAACTTGTTCTGTATGTCCATAATAATATGTAATTGTTACGATTACATCAAATTGAAGAGTTACATATAAAGAAGTATAACGAGAGAAGGGTGCTTGACAGTAATTTCTGAATAAATGAAATTTTTAAAAATTAATTTTAATTTCCAACTCGAATGTAGAGCAAAAGAGTCCTATTTAAATGCATGTATTAGTGTCCTACAATACCCTGCCCAAGTCTGGTAGGTGGGGGTAAGTCCCGAGAATTTTGGTTCTGGCGATTCTAAAGTTCCTTTTCGAATTCGATTTGTCTTTGTATTAAGTACAAGTACCGATTTTGGTACAAGCATCCAAATCATGGGTGTCTGCAAGTGCAAAAAATTTTCCGCAACCGCAATTGCGGACAACCCTGATCCAAATACTGCTAAAAACTCGAGCCAAAATCCCCCAAAAAACTACAAAATTTAATTATACATAGGTTATACATATTAACACGTTTTTATTCGCTTTTTGTTATCTTTATCGATAACTTTTCATATAACCTGATCTTTAAAGTTCCCTTTCCCCTTATTTTTTAATCAAAATTTTTTTGCTTTAGCAGAAAATGAAAAGGAAAGCACAAGGTGAAAATGAACAAGAAAAATGTGTATAATTGAAAAGGATAAACGTGAATATAAATGATAAAAGTGAAAAGAAAAAACTTCAAGAGAATAAATAAAAAGTGACAGAGAATGACCTCGATATACCTACAAATCTTTAATTAAATGATAAAAATCCAGAAAAATGATAAATTCAAGTAGATAGACATATTAGCTTATTAAATATTTATTTTTATTAAAATAATCATATTAACACCCAAATTTAATAGAAAAAAAGAAAAATTTAATCCTATTTTTAGAATACCGGCATAACTAAAATTGGCAAGCAATGAATTATTTAAAACAAATATTGCTTTATTCTATTCTTATGCAAATAACCGGAATTAATTCATTTTTATTCGGTGGCCTTGGAGGTGGTGGAGGTTTGAGAGGAGGTGGAGGATGTTGTTGTTGCTGTTGTTGTTGTGGAGGTGGTGGGGGAGGAGGAGGATGTGGAGGTGGGTGCTGTGGAGGAGGAGGAGGTGGGTGCTGTGGGGGTGGAGGAGGAGGTTGCTGCGTAGGCGGTGGTGGAGGCTATGGAGGAGGTGGAGGAGCAGTAGTTGTAAATTGTGGTAAAGGAGGTTTGTCTTTGAAAGCAAAATACTGATTAGATTTAATGTTAAGGTGGCAACGGATATGGAGGTAGTTGTGGTGGTGGAGGTTACGGAGGTGGAGGAGGATGCGGAGGGTGTGGAGGCGGAGGAGGCTGTGGATGTGGAGGAGGGTATGGAGGCGGCGGAGGCTATGTAGGTCCAAGTTGTGGAGGAGGGTGTGGAGGCTGCGGAGGAGGAGGGGGTGGTGGAGGAGGCTGCGGATGTGGTGGTGGAGGAGGAGGTTGTGGAGGTGGTGGAGGAGGAGGTTGTGGAAGGGGTGGCGGTGGAGGTTGCGGGGGATGTGGAGGGGGTGGTGGAGGAGGTTGTGGAGGGGGTGGTGGAGGAGGTTGTGGAGGGGGTGGCGGAGGAGGCTGCGGATGTGGTGGTGGAGGAGGAGGTGGATGTTCAGGAGGAGGCCCTCCACAAGTAAGCTGTTCCGGTGAAGGATGCGGAGGTTTAACAGAAAAATTTTAACAAAAATTCCCTAACTTTATAAGGAGGACCACCGCCAGTTGGACCCGCCATCGAATCACCCTGTGAACCCAAATACGTTATTGTCCGACCAGTTGGAGAAGGTGGTGGCGGAGGAGGATACGCACAAAGCGTGCCAGTAGGAGGGTGTGGTAGTAGCGGTTGTGGAGGAGGGCCAAGTGGATATTCTACAGGTAAAAGGATTCATTAACCAATAATAATCGGCTAATAAGGAGGACAATATGCAAAGGAAGGGCCTATCAATATACAAGAACCAACAGCATATGTCCATCAACAAATTCCATCAGGGTCCTATTTAGAACCTGAAAAAAATGTTGGAGCAACCTACCAACAACAGCAAGTTCCTCCCCAACAATATGAAGCAGTTGCATCAGCTTCAGGTAGAGAAAAAATAAATTTAGAAAAAATAACAAGGGAAAAATAAAGATGGAGGAGCTTCAGCCGCTGTTCAAAGCCCACCAGCCAATCAAGAATTACCCATCCCACCAACAGAACAAGGTAGAAAATAGACTCTGATTTTGATAAAAATAGAAATTATCTTCTACTAGTCCAACCAGCCTCAACAGCAAACGAAGTTGAAGCAGAAGAAGTTGCAGCACCAAGTACACCAACAAGAGAACAATTAAAACAAGAACCTTATAATAGATTACAAAAATCAGCAGTTAAAGCTCTACGTGGGTCAAAAACAACAATTACAACATTAACTAAAACAAGGTTATACATAGAACAATAAAATGTGAAATGATAGAAACATGTTTTTCCGGAAAGATATTAATGTTTTCCAGAAATTCCGGAAAAAGAGAAAAACAAAAAAATATATAGAGTAATATAGAAGGAATAAAAGACTATATAAACTTCCGGAAAAGTATCAAGTTTCCGGAAAATACAGAAAAACTCTATCTCTCTATTTTTACGTGTTTCCCGGAAAATACAACAAATTGTCTTAAGGAGAAACAAACAAAAACACATTTATGACTTTTCCGGAAAATACAGAAAAATTCTGATTTAACTATCATAAAACACTTTGTGTTAATTTCTGGAAGAAATTTATCCTAAGGAAACATCTACAAATGTATAAATCAGAATTTATACATACTCCGGAAACATTAAACTTTTCCGGAAACTTTAGACTTTTCCGGAAAGTTTTAATTAAAAATAAGAGAAAACTTTAAATTCTGATTCTTCCGGAAAAGTAGTCCGTTTCCGGAAAATACAAAAATTCTGATTTTTATATTTTATTAAATTATTGTATTTTCCGGAAAAACATTTAAAAACAATAGAAAACCAGAATTTTTGGACCCTATCCCGAAAGAAGGGTCGAATCGTTTTTTTCATTACTTTTTATTTCTTTATAAAAATGGTCAGTTTTCCTTAAAGTTGATGTAGGTTGATGTTTGCCTTAAGGAAAATGGTGAAAGAGATTAAATTTTTATATTTTTTTCTTGTTTTCGTTTGTATCATTTACACGGACGAACACGGACGAGCACGGACACAAAACACGGACGAACACAGACGAAGCGAGCACGGACAGACAAAAGACGGACGAACACAGACGAAACACGGACGAGCATGGACAGACAAAAGACGGACGAACACAGACGAAACACGGACGAGCACGGACAGACAAAAGACGGACGAACACAGACGAAACACGGACGAGCATGGACAGACAAAAGACGGACGAACACAGACGAAACACGGACGAGCACGGACAGACAAAAGACGGACGAACACAGACGAAACACGGACGAGCACGGACAGACAAAAGACGGACGAACACAGACGAAACACGGACGAGCACGGACAGACAAAAGACGGACGAACACAGACGAAACACGGACGAGCATGGACAGACAAAAGACGGACGAACACAGACGAAACACGGACGAGCACGGACAGACAAAAGACGGACGAACACAGACGAAACACGGACGAGCATGGACAGACAAAAGACGGACGAACACAGACGAAACACGGACGAGCATGGACAGACAAAAGACGGACGAACACAGACGAAACACGGACGAGCACGGACAGACATAACACGGACAGATAAAACAAGGACGGACACGAACGGTCGAACATGTGTCCGTCTGTGTTTAGTCTGTCCTTGTTTTGTCTGTTCGTGTTCTTCTGTCATTGTCCGTCCTTCTCCATTTTTCCTTAAGGCAAACATCAACCTACATCAACTTTAAGGAAAACTGACCATTTTTATAAAGAAATAAAAAGTAATGAAAAAAACGATTCGACCCTTCTTTCGGGATAGGGCCAATTTTTGTATTTTCCGGAAATAAAATAATTCTGATATTAAAAATAACAAAAGACATTTAAAAATTCTGATTTTTCCGGAAAGTTTAATTAAAAATAATTCTGATTTTTTTCTCTTTTTCTCTAGCAACATAAGTAAAGAAAACACAGCAATATGCAATTCTGTTGAACTATCCCAATTAATGGAAACTTTAATAGTAGAGAATGATGCAAACGAATCAAAGAGGCGTTTACACAAAGCAACAAACCAACAATTTATAACAGAAGGGAGTGATAGAGGTTTAGATGTTATTTGTGCTCCTGGGGCTTTTAGCTATAGAATTGCTACTGATTTTTTTTGTGAACGAACAAAGGGGAATATTACTTGTTTTGTTTATCAACAACAACCATAAATAAAATAGGAGGAGAAGGGGTGAAGAAGAGGCATTTTTAAATAAATTTAAAAAATAATTTTAAAAAATTAAAAAATAATAAAAAAAAATAAGAAAGGAGAATGAGAAAGATTTTTTTTAATTAAAGAAAAAAAAATAAAAAAATGCTCTTATCAAAAAAAATTAAATTAAATTTCTATTTTATTTATTGGATTTTTCATTGTTAATTTTTTTAATTTACTAATTATATAAAATTTTATTTGACTTATTGGATTATATTTAATTTTTAAAAATTTGACCAAGATGGCTCTCTTCCACTTTCGTTTTTTTAAAATGTAGCAGGACCATTTCTTACCCAATACCTTCTTCTAATGACTAAAGCCCTTGTCTTATTCAATTAAAACCCCAAAAAGATGATTTTAGAAAATCCAAAAATTAAAAAAAAAAAACTCCCCCAATTTAAATTAAAAAAAGAAAAAACCCTCACGCAATAATTCCTTTTAAAGACACAGAATTGTTAAAAGCCAATTCCCTCGTTGTTCGATACAAAATTAATGGAGACGTTTCAGTAAAACTTTTATTTAGACCATGTCCAACAACGTCAGTTGACCAAGGCTGGAAATTTAGAAAAAAATTTTTTGTTTCGATAAGAAATAAAAAAACCTGAAATTTTGACGTAATAATTGATGTAATATTAACCAAATCGACTGGAATATAATTTCCACTTGTTACGTTAATTTTATTCTGAAAAGAAAAAAAATATTAAAAAATTAGAAAAAATTCAAAAAAAAAATTTTTTATGGAAAAACAAAGGACCACCAAAACAAAGGACCACCAACCAATTTGCCAAAATTAAGTCTTGCCGTGTGGAAACTCCCAAAATTCCCCACAATTTTAATTCCCTCAATGTCCAAATCAGGGATGTCACGGATGGAAAAAGTAGTCAAGTTTCGGGTGTTTAAAAAATTTCTTTGGATTAGCCCAAAAAAAAAGTTGAAGGTTTCGGTTACACGTGACAACCCTGGTCCAAAAATCAAAAAATTTCCAGAATTCCCAATATCCAAATTAGCAATGTCACGGGGTGAGAAAAAAGTTGGGTCGGTTTCAAGCCTTCAAAATTACCTTCATGGATCAGTTCCGATTCAGAAAAAATTTGATTATCAGGTTTCGGGTAACCCGTGGCATCCCTTGCCCAAATTTAAAAAAATTAAAAAAAACCATAAAATGGAAATCAATAAAAGAAGAATGATTAGCATCACGTCCAGTAACATAGACAATTTCAATCGGCCCTCTATTTGAATTTAAAGTCACAGTTCTAGGCATCAACAAAAAAATTAGAGCACTTCCAACAAAAACACAAAGAGAAACCCAAAAAGAGACGATTAAACAAGTCCGTTTTGGTTTAAGTCTTTCATCATTCACTGGAATTAGAGCAACCAAAGTACCTTCCAATTCTTTTGGGATAAGTCCAGAACCTTTACAGGAAGGGCAGGGAACCTGCAAAAAAAAGAATTTTTAAATTTCTTTTGCAAGTGGCAGAGCTTTGGAGAGCAAGATTTTTGAAAAGCCTGGACCTGTTCCTAGGTCTGAGTTATTGATCTGGGCCCCTGGCCATGTAGTCCAGGAAAAACCCTTGACCCAAGAAAACCCAGGAAAGGTCAAAAAATGCCTAGGCCTGGACTCTGGTCGACTGACCAGCCACTGACCAGCCACCCAGTTCAATCTCTACAGAGCTTAACTCCTCCAATTTATACCCCTTCCTACAATTAGTTTTATATTTCAAGCATTTTCAAAAAATCGAATGGTCCCAGTTTTCCTTCCTTATCGAACAAAAAAAGCAAATAAAACTGCTAGATTCGCATTTGAAAAATTTATTAACTGTCCCAAATTTGGTATCAGGTTACTGGAATCGGCTTCAAAAAATAATATCTCAAGCTATCCCATAATACACCTAAAATACACCGAAAAACAAAAAAATTAAAAGTTCGACAACTCCACTTTTCCCTAAATCAGTTACAGAGGAAACAACTGTTCTAAAACACCTTTACCTACACCCTTACCCACACCCTAAAACCCCCTTAAAGATTAAAAAAAAAATCAAACCGATCCCCCATGCAGTTCAGTATAATCAGGAGTTGTTTGACTCGTCCCTTCAGTTAATGATTGGGTAGAGTTTGTTTCATACTCTTCCAAAGTTTCCATTCCATCTCGACGAGTAGAGGACGGTAAAATATTTAAAAGAGTTTCACGCCTAAATTTCAAAAAAAATTTTAATTAAATTAAAAATTAGAGATCGGCCTAGAGCCGGACCCTTAGTTTTACAGCAAGGCGGTCCTTTACAAATCACCAAAAATGGGTATGACCTCTCAAGAAGAAGTAAAAATGAGACAAACTCGTTCAAAAATGGGGAAGAAAAAGGAGGCAATGTTGAAAAAGAGGGGAAAAAGGGGTGAAGAGGTAAAGGGGGAAAATCCCCTAAAATGAGACAAAAGAACCCAATCAAAAAGGACCCAGTCCAGAGTCAAGAACAAGGCATTTTTTAAATGTTTCTTGATTTCTACTTAACTCCAGTACAAAAATTTGAAGTTAAGGTTCAAAAAAGAATCAAGGATTTAAAAATCTCCAATCTCTAATTAAAAAATTAAAATAAAAAAATCAAACCATCGCGAAATTCTAGCCATCATTGGTTCAGAAAATTTCATTTTTTCCACGTTTTCCAAATTTATTAAATTTTTTCCTTAAGCTAAAAAATAAATTAAAAATGATTAAAAATTATTAGAAAAAATAAAATAAAAGAAGCAAAATTTAAGTTTTTTGTCGTTTTCTCGCGAATGAATCACCGCTCTTTATTAGCAATAAAATTATTTAATTCTTATTGATTTTATTTATTTCGACGAAATTGCAAAAAAATTTTTGAATCGAAAAAAAAATTAAAAAGGAGTTAAATTCACTGAAAAATCGTGTCTGGTGAAAACGGCAGTGGTGAATTGGGCAGCGAGTAATTTGGGCAACGAGTGATTTGGGCAGTAAACGTTTTTTAAAAACTAATTTTACACGCAAAAACAATTTGAGTAACGTTAGAAGAATAATTTTGAGTGATTTGGGCAGTAACAAAAAATTTTAAAATTATTTACACAAAAATTCAAAAAACCGCACCCCTTTTTCATTTTTATAACGTTGTAGGTACAACATTATCCTTTGTTGAAATCGTCTTGGTCTCAATTTTGACGTTTCCCTAAGTGATAAGTAGATTTAAGGTATGAAAAATTGAGAAATAATTCCTATTTTAAGTTTTTAGGTCTCAAGATCAAAATATCTGAAAAAGGTCAAAATTGTTTTGGAAAAATATGTTCAAATTTTGGATTTACTTTAGGTTAAATAAAAATTTCCGGAATTTTTCTTATCAATTTTAAATAATTTAAAAATTCTAAGTTACTGCCCAAATCACTCAAAATTATTCTTCTAACGTTACTCAAATTGTTTTTGCGTGTAAAATTATTTTTTAAAAAACATTTACTGCCCAAATTACTCACTGCCCAATTCACCACTGCCCAAATCACACGGCACCTGAAAAATAGAAGAAAAAAGAAGCAAAAACAGGGTACAGTCCAAAACGGCGCGCGGCCATAACGGCGCAAAGCCATATCTTCCTGGAAAATTTCCGGTTCTTATCAATTTTGGTACCAATCTCCCTAGCTCGACGAGATGAATCGTTTAATACTAAATTTGTTAAGATTCGGAAATTTTGAAGCAAGTTACGGCTTTGCGCCGTTATGGCCGCGCGCCGAATTGGGCTTCCTGCAAAAATAAAAAATTAATTTTTAAGACATTTTGTCCCAAGCAAGGAAAATTTTCATCGATTTGTGAAAATCAATTAATTGTGAAAAATTTTTGTTCTGATATTTATGTATCTAAAAAATATTATCCCTTCGGATCCATCCCAAAACAAGAAAGCAACTTTGGAGATAAACGATAAATGGTCGCCATCAACTGCGCGACATTTGCGAACATTTAAAAAGGGTTAATTATGCATGTCCTTCCAATTACATGGTTGCCCAGTTCTTTTTAGAATCAGCGGTCCGATATCTGGGTGAGCTAACGTGGGTTAAACGATCTAAAGGGCGAAAGAGAAAGCATTAATCGTCACCCCGGTAGCTCAGTGGTAGAGCTCTATTTGGTGAGCTAAAACGCCTAGCAATAACTACGAGGAGGTTGCAGGTTGCTAAACTGCTCGGTAGCTAAACTTTTGTTAAGCTCAAAGTGGTTAGTAAATTTTTCCTACGCGGAAAAAATGTCGCGGTAATGTTTTCCTTGATAGCCATAAAAAGTTGCTCCCAAGATGTACTACAACTTTCGAGCAGGGCTGTGCATCATGGCGTTTGGCGTCCATTTTTGGCGTTTTGCGTTTGGCGTGATTTAAAAATTAAGAAAATGGCGTTTGGCGCGCCACGCGCAAATTTTGGCGCACAGCCCTGCTTTCGAGGCTAGTGCCACCAGCAGTCAGTAGGAGGGATTTTTTTACTTCAAGTCTTTATCAATTATTTTATATGTTACAAAAGATGATTTTTTCAAAAAAAATTTATAAAACATTATAAGATTTAATTACTATTTATATCAAATAGTTATTCATTTTAAATTCGAAAAACGCCAAGGACCCCCCGCGCATGGTTTTTTACACTTCCATTTTCCTAAACAAATGATTTTTATTATATATATTATAATAATCTTGGTAGTGCCCCTATTTTTGGGGAGAAAAATCCTTTCAAAAATTCCGCCGGCCGAAGGCCGGCGGCTGGAATTTTTTGAAGGGTACATTTGTCCTGCAACTTTTTACGCTCTATTCAGGAAAAATCTAACCTCGGCACTGAAACGTCGTTTTCGCACTGAAACGGCCATGGGTGGTTTTTCAAATGGAAATAGCACGGAGGGGTGAAGTTGAATCAAAAAGTGCTTGCTGGGAGGCGATTAAGTTGGGAAAGGTACTATATCGTAGGAAAAATTTCGGGACCATTGGGTGGACGGTTGAGTGCGATGTGCCGTCGCGAAAATTGTACACCTCGTCCAAAAATGACACATGGTGTCCGACGAAATTCACCGACAATTTACAAACTATATGCCATTCGATAGAGCTCCATGAGTTGGATATGGCAAAATTTGGTTTGAATTTTTCTGACCATTTTGGGCAAAGTTATAGAATGCCAAAGGTCCAAAATGTCCAAAACCCCTATCGTGAAGGGTGGCTCCCATTGAGTGTAACTATAAAATTGCTTAAGATTGGGCAAATGGTTTCAACTCTTTTTTGGTATAATAGGGCACTAAATGTACTACAATTTTGTTGGGGGACACTTGAGTCTGGGATTTTTTCCTGACATAGTTATGGGCACCAAAGTGACCACGCGAAAACCGACTTTTTAACGCGTGAATTGAAATTCGATTTGAGTATCCTATCTTGTAGAGCGTCCCTTGAAACCTCTAAAAATACATACTTTGTTGGGGGTACACTTGAGTCTGGGAAAGTTATAGGGCAAAAAGTGGCATTTTTGGGGCCAAAAGTGGTCGGTTTTTTGAGTATAACTTTTTTTAAAAAATTTTTAAAAATAAACGGAGTTCGGATTCGTGTTCAGCACCTATTAGAGTACCATAAAACATATTAATCTCGATATCGATTTTTTGAACCATTTTTGAAGGGGTACCCCTTTTGAAATTTTTTGGTGAAATTTAAATTGGGCATAACTTTGTAAGTTTTTGTCGTAGCCAAACGAATTAAAGGTTATAAAATAGAGCAAAAAATTACAAATTTTTTGAGCTATTTAATTTTTTGAAAAATTTCACCCGAGGCTTGGTAGGGTCGATTTTTTGAAAATTCAAAATTTTTCGGTTTTTTAAAATTTTCTGGGGTATATCGAGGCTGAGGGTGGTTGAATATATTTTTATAAAATTGAGCAGAATTTTTACTATATATTTAGCTTTTAAAATGTTTCAAAAGGGTCAATTTTTGAAAAGTTATGATTTTTTGAAAAATGGCGCAAATTTTTTGGTCGAAATTTTCGACCAAAAATTTATTTTTTCCAAAATGGCATAAAATAGGGCAAATGTTATATCAATCGAAAGCTCTCATCGAGCTGAGCACGAAAATATTTTTTCTGGAATTTTCTGACCATTTTGTACAAAGTTACAAAAGGTCGAAATTTTGGGTGTAGGGGGTTTGGGGGCCGAAGGCCCCCAAACGGCGGGCCGGAGGTCCGCCGTGCGAGGGCCGAAGGCCCGAGCTTAAGATACATCCCAAAACGAATCGCGAGGGCCGAAGGCCCGAGCGTAAGATCCATCCCAAAACGAATCGCGAGGGCCGAAGGCCCGAGCGTAAGATCCATCCCAAAGCGAATCGCGAGGGCCGAAGGTAACGCGAGGGCCGAAGGCCCGAGCTTAAGACCCATCCCGAAACGTATCGCGAGGGCCGAAGGCCCGAGCTTAAGATCCATCCCAGAACGAATTGCGAGGGCCGAAGGCCCGAGCTTAAGATCCATCTCAAAATGGGTCGCGAGGGCCGAAGGCCCGAGATTAAGATCCATCCCAAGACGAATCGCGGGGGCCGAGAATTTTTAAACGCGGCGGGCCGAAGGCCCGACGAGATTTCCAGGGCTTTTTATTAAATTTAGCAGAAAAAATTTCTAGCAGCGCGCGAAGCGCGCCCCAAAGCCGTTAGGCTTTCCAACGGGCAAAAGTATCGTAACCAAAGGCTCCGCCTATTAAATTCCAGTGCATACGTAACTTACCGCCATACCCCAATGGGCACAACTAGTTAGGTAATTAATAAATAAACTACGGTAGCACCCGTCCCTTTGGGGTAGTTTACGTTTCGGGGACAGAGGTGTTTCGAAACAAAAAAATATTCGAAAATCGCAAATCGAAAGTAAAAAAACCTCGAAAATCGAAAAACGAAAATCGAAATTTCGAAACAGCTCTGGTCGGGGACGACACTTTTTGGAAGAAATATTGCCCCTTTGACTCCAAAATACGCTAAAATCAGGTGGTAAAAGAGGGGCGAAAACGTCAAATGAGGGGGGGGGGGGGCAAATAAAAATGTTGTGAATCTGGAACACGAATTTACGAAACTTTTGAATTTACGGGACTCGGGGTAGGCACAATCCCTGATGTACATTTTAACTTTTTTATTAATGTTGAGAGAAATACAGTAGTGGCATATGTTTATAGACAACAACGATTTGTTAATAAAATCCCTCATAACAAAGCTAAATATGAATCAATCTATTTCATATGAGCCTAAAAATGAGCCTAACAGAAAAAATTTTAAATAAGCTCTAGGGGCTTAAAATATTTTTTAAAAGCCTCCGGGGACGGGTGCTACCCTAGATTAAACCTGAAATTTTTATCTTGCCGCACTCACACATATCATACGCTGGTTTTATATGGACTTTGCGTTCTAAAAGAAAAAAATGTAGTGCCAATAATGCTATGGTACCTAAAAATATTATCTAAAATACATGTTGATATGGCTAGTAACACTATATCAAGTATTAGGCAAATGGATTTCTCCGATACCGGTACCGGATGAGTACCGAAAATTCCAAAATCTGACCGGTACGGTTCGAAAGAACCGGAAAACCGGTAGTACCGCGGTACTGGAAAGCTGACCGGTACGGTAATGGTAGTACCGGAAAGTACCGGTCCGGAGCTGACGGTAGTACCGCGGTAGTACCGAACCGTGCTGAACACTACTATATTCATATGTATATGTCAACATCTATTTTTAAATAATATTTTTAGATTATGAAAATTTTGACAATCCTGACATTAAAAAATATTTTAGAGACATCTGTCAACATTTTTGATTTTTGGGAGGAAGACAGAAATCCCCTAATTTTTGAAAAACAGTTTGAAAAACCAAAAATTTTTGAAAAACCAGAGGTTCTTTCGGTTTTCAACCGATAACCCTTATTCCAGATTAAATTTAAATTTTTAATTAGATTAATACCTGAATCCACAGCAACAGCAAGAATAAAAGATAGTAGAATAATTACTATTACAATTTTATTCATTTTTAGAAATTTATTAAAATTTAAATTTAAAAAATTTTCTAAAAAATTAAATGAAAGGGTACTTTTCTGTTTTGCCACACCCCTCCCATATATTCGCAAGATTATTTTTTATTTTTCCTTAATTCGTACAGAAAGATCAGTCTTCTTTCTTCCCCAATTTCACTCAAATTTCCCTGTGGCATGTTCAAAGAGAGACATTAACAAAGAAAAGATTAATTTTTCTTTCCAATCATCAAATTGAAATTAACATTTGGGAGAATTGAGTGAAATTGAGGAAGAAAGAAGACTGATTTTTCTGTAAGAATTAAGGAAAAATAGAAAATAATCTTGCGGATATATGGGAGGGGTGTGGCAAAACAGAAAAGTACCAATGAAAGTTACGTATTTTTCTAACATTATTTTTCATTCTAATATAAAAAATCGAAAGAGAAATAACCTCGAAAACCCAAAAAAATTTTTTTAATGGAAAATAATTCAAATTCTATCACGAGTACAGTACCATTAAATATGGAGACTCACAAAGTTAGTAATTAAAGCACGAGGCAAAAATAGAAGGAAAAAATATATGTAGTTAACGCCCCGGTAGCTCAGTGGTAGAGCTCCTGTATGTGGTGTGTGAAAGCAACTAGAGACGGACCAGATCCGGACTGATTTTTCCGGAGTCCGGGTCCCAAATCCGAGTTTTTCGCGATCGTTGGATTATTTCTAGACCGGATTAACCAGGAAAAAATCCGGTTGGAGTCGGTCCGGCTCTAGTTGCAAATCCGGAATCAGGGTCCAGCAAAATCGATCTTGCTGGGCACTAATATTTAAAATTAGAAAAGGAGCATTTTATTTTAAGAAATGTTAAAAGGACAATTTTAAAAAAAAGAGTTTATATGATTAGGAAGAAGCAATGTATTTTTTATATGTGAAAAAAATTTTCAAATTGAAAAATGATTAACCAATTTAAAGAGTAATTTAAAAATGTCACAAAGATAACATTTTAAAATAAGAAAGAATTTAAAAAAAAATAAACGTTGCGATGATTAATTTAAAATTAACACATAAATTTTAAAATTTAAAATTAAAAAGGTTAATTTCACTTGGAGAATAAAAAAGAGTCTAAATAAGCAAGAGAAGATGGCAAGGATATAGTATGTGGTAAAAGAGTTGGGCGGGATCGAGATCCCGGTCAGAATCGGACGGGAGTATCCCAGGTTGTTTGAATCCCGACCTCGATTTTGCCAACCCCGAGACCGCAGTTTGGATCGGGGTTGGGTGTCCTTATTCCAAAATCCCAATCTCGATTTTTTGTCGGGATCTCGATATGCCTAACTCTAGTACGTGGTACAAGGGCAAAAATAGACAGGTACAAATTACGATTGAGCAAAAATGAAATTTATAAGCAGTGATCTAGGGTTAATAATCTCCAGATAAATTTCCAAAACTCCAATAAATATTTTTAACATTTTTTCAGGTAAAAAAACTTTGTAAAGGATGCCCGCACGGCCATAACGGCGCAGAGCAATAACTTACTTCAAGATTTCCGAATATTACTAAATTTAGTATTAAACGATTCCTCTCATCGATCTAGGGAGATTGGTCCAAAATTGATAAGGCTAGAAATTCTCCAGCAGGTAATAAAAATTTAAGTCTAGTCTCTAATAGAAGCCCAGTCTCCATTATAAGCCCACTCAAAATGACCCTTGAAAAATATAAGCACAAAAATATATTAGAGCATCTACGACAACTTTTATCTCGTTAACGTGTCAGTACATTTCTCTCTTTGATATTTAGAGTTTCCCTTTCTCCTTTTATTGAGTTAAATACTTTAGTCCCCCTTCAATTTACCTTCAAAAAAAGTGTACTTTTTATATTCCCCCTTCCCTCTCTTCTTTTTTTTTTACCTCAAAAATAGTAACATCCAAAACAGAGCCATATAACAGCCTCCATTTTATTTAGTTGGCCATACACCATTTATTTAAAGTAGAAAAATAATTGTAAACAACCCCCCAAGTGCTTGCCAAGGGATCAAAAATCTTCTCTTTTCCCCTCTATTTTTTCTCGTTTCATTTTTCTTGCACAATCCTCTGTTCGCTTTTGTTTTTTATTAATACTAAAAATTATTTTATTATTTTTATTTTTGCTTTTTTTGACCTTTTAAATAATTTATTATTTTTCTCTTTGTAGTAATTATTAATTAAGTTTGCGCCATATGGTTGCTGCGCCGAATTATTAAATAAATTAAAACTTTTATAAATTCAAGTTTATTTATTCCAAGTTTATTTTTATCAAGTTTCTAGTTGTCAGAAAATAAACTTTTTTGTTTCCAACTTTTTTTGTTACCAACTTGAAATTAATTCCAACTTGAATTAACCATTTAATTTAAGTTTATTTTTATTGTGCTTCTAATTACCTAAAAAAACTTTTTTTAGGTTTATTTTTAATTCCAACTTGGAATTAATTTTTGTTATTCTTTCGGCGCGGTAACCGTATGGCGCAAACTTACATAACTTCAATTTAGAGACCAGCTAGAAAGCTAAAAATTTCCAAAATTATTTAAAATGGTGTTTTCTAATTTTTCTGAAAATTTCAGAATTTTTACTTCTTTATTTCGTTAGTTTTAGTTATTAATAAAATCCTGATCCTTTTCCTGTTATAATTTTGATATTAAAATTTAAATTTTTTTCTATTTACACTATTATCTATTTAAAATTATTCATAATATTTATTTTCAATAATTTAATGTGAAAAAGATGTGAAAATAATTCTTTTAAAAGGGATAAGCGTAGGCGGTCACATGAGAGAAGCTTTAAAATTAAAAATATTAATTTTATGCCTCGAATATTTTCAATTACTTCATTTCATTTAAATTAAGCTTATTAAAATTTATTTTAATTTATTTTAAATATTTGCATAGGTGTCTTTTTCCTTTTAAAGTGAAATGTGGGCGGTCTTCTTAAATAATAAAAGGTTTTGGGAATTAATTATTTAAACTTGAAGCTTTTCATAAACTTAAGTTTTTGAAAATAATTCAGGTTTATAAACAAGTTTTTAAATTCAAAGTTTGTCTAATATAAGTTGAACTCGTAAACTTGTTTTGAAGCAAGTTCATTTAAACATTTTATGTTTATTTAAAACATGTTGTTTTGAAGTTTTTTGTTCCCAAGTTTATTTTAATGTTTCAAGTTTATTTAAAACATGTTTCTTTTGCAGTTACTTCTCCTAAACATGTTTTAAGTTTTATGTTTTTTAATGTTTTTATTCAAGTTTATTTAATTCGCAAACTTAAGTTTTCGAATAATTCAAGTTTATTTAAATGTTTCAAGTTTATTTTTTGTTTATTTGTTTTTTCCCAAGTTTATTTAAATAATTCAAGTTTTAAATATTTCATTTCCTGTTTATTCTGTTTCAAGTTTAATAAACACACACATATTTCAAGTTTATTTAAAATCAAAGTTTTATGCTTTATTTTTATGTGTTTACTTTAAAGTTATATTTTATTTTTTTTTTCACCCAACAACTTTTCTTTCCTTTGCACTTTTATCTTTAATAGCCTTTCTTTTTTATCTTCCTTGAACTTTTTCTTTTAAAAGTGCTTTCAATCCTTTCTTTAAGAAAATACTTCCTTTTCGCAACATTTTTAATATTAGAATGCTTTTATTTTTTTCTATGCTTTTTCTTATTTTTTTATTTTTCCCATTCCCAGGATTCATTAAAAAATTTTTTAAATTGGGGGCGTAACTCGTGGCAATTTAAAATAAAAATGAAACAATGCTTCAAGTTTATTTGTTTCCAACTTTTTTGTTTCAAGTTTGTTTTTAAGAGCAAACTTAAAACATTATAAACATTTAATAAAAACATTGAATAAAAACATTAGAAAACATCAAACTTAAAACATGCTTGGGGGAATTTATTACAAGTGAAACATGTTTTAAACAATGTTTGTTTTCAAGTTTGTTTTTTCAAACATTTCAAGTTTAGATGTTTTAATGTTTACATGTTTTGATGTTTACAAGTTTATTTAAGTTTTCAAGTTTTTAATGTTTTACTGATTTGTTTCAAGTTTACATAAACAATTTTTAAGTTTTGACTCTTAAAAACTTAAGCTTAAACTTATAAATTCCAAGTTTCTTTTTTTTTATTAAACTTATTTACTGAAGCAAAACTTTAAAAACACCAAACAAACTTTATTTGCGCTCATCTAAATTTTTGCCCTTTAAATATACATATTTCCCACGTTTTTTTTCTTAAAAAAATTTTTTTCCTTCATTTTTATTCACTTCAAACACTTTTCTTAGAAAATTGGCCAAAGAATAGGAAAAAAATAAATATTGCATGAGTGCATTTCCCCCCTCCCCTTTACTTCCGTTCCCCTCTAGTATTTTGCATTTTTTTCATTTAAATAAATGTACTTGAATTAAATTGAATGAAATTTTTAAATGTTTCTTTTTTGCGTCAATACATCCTTCTCCTTACGTTTTATTTTATTTAAATTTTTTGTACTTTTAATTTTCTTCCCTAAAAAAATTTTTTCTATTTTTTTAATTAAAAAAATTTTTTTCTCTCATTAAAATTCCCTTTAATTTTTTAAAACTTGTGTGGCGGCCAAGTTGGATTTTATTTAAATAAATTAAATTAAATATATAATTTATGAACGGCCAAGTTTATTAACATTTTTTTATATATTTAATAGAGCACATGACAACAAAAATAAATATATATTTTATTATAGTCAAATTCTTGATTTTATTATTAAAAATTTTTTCGTCTATTTTAAAAATAAAAATCAATGAATTGAATATTCTTAATTTGACTAGACTTGAAAAAATTTAAATTATTCTTTAAATGTTAACATTTTTCTCTGTTGAAAAATGTTTCAAGTTTGTTTCTAATATTTCAAGTTTTATTTTAATGTTTCAAGTTTGTGAATGTTTATATTTGAGTTTTCAAGTTTGTTCTTAAGTTCGTTCAAGTTTTAAGTTTTTGAATTCGTTCTTAAGTTTGTTTAAGTTTTCATGTTTTTATGTTTGTTTTTAAGTTTGTTCAAATCTTCAAGTTTTAATTATACTTAAATGTTCAAATTTTGTTAGATGTTTGGATTTTATTTTAATCGTGTTTGTTTCAAGTTTGTGGTTGTTTATATTTGAGTTTTCATGTTTTTATGTTTGTTCCAGTTTTAAGTTTTTAAGTTCGCTCTTAAGTTTGTTTTTAAGTTTGTCTATGTTTTAAGCTTTTGAGTTCGTTCTTAATTCTGTCTTAAGTTCGTTCTTAAGTCTGTTTTTAAGTTTTAAGTATACTTAGATGTTCAGATTTTCTTAGATGTTTGGATTTAAGTTTATTTTCAAGTTTTATTTTCAAGTTTTAAGTGTTTTAAGTTCACTTTTTATTAGCAAGTTTATTTAATTTCCCGAGTTGTAAAAAAACTTTAAGTGTGTTTCTTTGCAAAATTCCAAGTTTATTTAAATTTATTTATTAGGCGTTTCGTTTTGCTTAAAAAGTTTCAAGTTTTATTTAATTAATTTATATTGCAAATTATTTAAGCGACCACTTTAATAAATCACCTGACATTTTTAGCCATAACTCTTCGAGAAATTGAGCAATAAATCTTTTCTTTATTTTAAATTAAAGATAGACCTTTCTGCTACAAATTAACAAAAAATAAAAAAATATTTTTAATTTTAACTTCCACCAATTTATTTATTTTTATAACAAATTACACAACATTTTTTAGTCTTTCTCTGCATTTTTGCTTCTAATTTCATTCCTTTTTTGATTATTCCAACTTTATTTAGTTTCATCTTATAGCCACGATTCTCCTCTATTTTTTGATATAAAAATTAAATTTTTTGCTTCACTACGAAAATTTTTATGTTCCTTTAATGTTAGTGTGTTCTCCTGTCTCTTATCTAATCATTTTTCTTTTTTTAATTTATTTTTTTGTAATAAAAAAATTTTTTTTGTAAAAAAAACTAATAAAAATGAAGCAAAAAGTCTCTTATAAAATTTATTTTTATTTCCAACTTTGATCTCTTTTATTTAATCAATCCTTAGAGTGACTACTCAAAGACCGGCTGTCATATCTATTCACATTTTCTCTCCCTCCTATTTTCTGGCCGCCGCTAAAAACCTCTCACACTTTTTTTTGTCGTCTAAAAACCTTTTTGCTTTTATTGATTTACACCTTTCTGTAATTTTAATTTCTATTTTTATTTTGTAATTAGTAATGAAATTAATTATGGGGATAGATTTCTAAACTTTGAGAAATTTAAAAACATTTTAATTTAAATATGTTTTGCTTCAAGTTTGTTTTTATACTTTGAAATGTTTTGAAGATGTTTGTTTTAATTTTGTTCTGGTTTTTAAGTTTAAACTTAAGTTGTCTTAAGTTTTAAGTTTTCAAGTTTGTTTTTAAGTTCGTCATAGGTTTGTTCTTAAGTATGTTCTATGTTTGTTTTTAAGTTTTTTAAGTTTCGTTTCTAAGCTTAAATATTGTTTAAATTGCTTCAAGTTTATTTTTAAATGTTTCAAGTTTGTTCTAATTTAAATTTTCAAGTTTTAAGTTTATTCTTGTTTTTAATAAAATTTGACACTCGAATTCTCTTCAGGTTTTATTTAATTTTCAATGTGTTCTAGAAGGAAAGTTTTAATGTTTTTTATAATTTTTAAGAGTAATAAAATTTTAATTTTTCCTACTTAATAAAAAATTATTTAATATGTATTTTAATTTTATTTTTCTAATCCATAAAATTATTTTACCATATTTAAAAATTAAAAATTTTATTTAAAATATCATTATTCAATTTAACTTCCTTGTTACACTTTGTTAATCTATTTAAACATTTTTATTTAAATATATAATTCGATTGTTAATTTTGTAATTTAATTCTTTTTAAGTCTTGCACTTTAATTTGATTAAATCGCGACGAACAAGTTTTATGGCCTTTAATAAAAACTTAATATTATTAAATAAATAATTCAAGTTTATTTTTTTATTAAGTTTTAAGTTTATTTAATAATTCAAGTTTTAAGTTTATTAATTCAAGTTTATTTAGAATTTAATTTTGTAAGCTTAAGCTTAAAAACTTTTAAGTTTATTTTATTTTCAAGTTTTTAAGCTTAAACTTGCAGACTTAAATTTTAAATAAACTTGAATTAATAAACTTAAAACTTGAATTATTAAATAAACTTGTTTTTTAAGTTTGTTTAGATGTTTAAAGTTTATTTCCCTTTGTTTTTATGTTTTTCTCTGTTTTTATCTCTGCCTCGTGTTTTAAGTTTTTCTAAGTTTGTAAACTTAATTGTTACTGTGTTTCCAAGTTTAATGTTTGCTTCATTATTTTTATACGCCCTGTGACATATATAGCAGACAATTACAGGTTATAATTTTTATAACAACCATAAATCTATCGGCATTTACAATTTTTAATTATTTGTTTTTGAGGTTTTTCTACCTTTATTTCATCCCTTTTTTCATCCCCTCTATTTCACAATAATTATTAAAAAGCGCGCGGGTAATTTCCAACAATTATTTTAATAATGGTAGTGGAGGGGGTAGTGTCTGTGTCTACTAGCCACACAACTACAAAAATAAGTAACTAGGTATTACCGACCAGCACATGGATTTTTAGACAATTAAGTGTGAAAAGTGTTCATCTAAATGTTGCTAAAGACCAATAAAAAATAATGTTGGCTGCAAAAATAAGAAAAAAAAGCTTATTTTTTGTGCCAGATGGCAACTGTCCCTACTTAAAAATAAAGAAAAAAGGGTAATTAGCAGCATGAAAATGGCCAATTTGCTAAAAATGCTTCTTTAAGTCGTCCACAGATTTGTTAAAATATAAAAATGACATTTGGTTTTAATTTCCATAATTTTTGGAATTTTTGGCTTCTGAAGCCCCTTAAAAGGGACACGCCCAAGTAGCCGCACGCCCATAACGGCGCAAAGCCATAACTTGCTGGAAAATTTTTTGTCCTTAACAATTTTGGTACCAAACTCTTTAGCTCGATGAGAGGAATCGTTTAATACTAAATTTGGTAGGATTCGGAAATCTTGAAGCAAGTTATGGCTTTGCGCCGTTATGGCCGCGCGCCTAACTGTACCCCTTAAAATAGCATTTGTTGCTTTCAAAAATAAAAATTAATTTTCTTTCTACAACCATCCATCAACAAATTTCGTAATCTAAATATCCCCAAAAATCAATAAAAAAGGCTTTTGGCACAAAAAAACCGAAAAAACGGCATTGTCACAAGATAAAGGATAACCGGCTGGCAGCAATATTTTCTCACTATTCTTCCCTTTCTATTTAAATTTGCTCTCCTCTGTGGCAAGGAATACTCTATGGACTTTAATGTGTAAGAGGATAAGGGAAAGGAAGAAAAAAAGAACTACTCTAGTAGCGACAACCTTTGGCCGTTTTGGAGGCAGCCATTTTAATTGATTGACAGTTGGTCCCACAATTGTAAAGTGGGAGAGAAAATGGGAGAGAAAAGAAGGGGAATGGAGAGAGGGGTGATGTAAGAGAGTGAACTGCTCTCTTTCTCTCTTTTCTGTTCCTTTCTTTTAAAAAAATTTTCGTTCCCTTTTTCTCTCTTTTTATTACCAGCCGACAACTACTTTCTATTCCCCATTCTATTCCCCTTTCTACTCCTGCCAGTCGCTCTTTTTTCCCATAGCTCGTTTTCTAGTTAACTAACCTTTTCTTTTTTCTTCTATTTAACTAGCGTTCCTCCAGTTTTACTCTTTTTTACCAAGTCTTTCACCCTTCCCTTCAACCCTCTTTTCTTATTGCCAGCCGAAAAGTGTTACTGCCAGCCGGTCTCTTTGACTCTGTTCGTGTTCTTCTCGAATCTTCATATATTTTTTTTACTCTTGGGAAGAGCAAAAATGGACATTCTCTTTCTTTATTAGAAATGTTTGGCCATAGGCTAGGGTTCCTGCCAGCCGGCTGGGATAAAATGTCACCTTACCTTTTCTTCTTCTTTTCTTCCTTTTTCTTCTCTTTTCTACCTTCAAACCCCGACTTTAAAAATATTCTTTTTCTTCCGTGTCGTCACACTTTGCCAATTCCATATTTTGCCAATAAAGCTAGAATCCCACATTTTGCCAATAAGCGCATTGACAAAACGTGGATTTTTCCCTTATTGGCAAAATATGATATTGGCAAAATGTGTAGGAGCCTTTTCTTCTTCTTTACAAACCCCCCATTATTCCCTCCCCTATATTCCTTTTCCTTTTTCATTTTATTTTTTTTTCACATATTCCTGTCATCTTCAAACGAAAAAAAGAAGAAGATTACTTCTTCTCCTTTTCTACCCTTTTCTCTTTTTTAATCAACAGGAACGCGCGCATGTCCTTTTCTCCTTTACTTTCCTCCAATTTCTTTAAAACCCTTCATAAATGTTAAAAGAAAAAAACTGTTCTCCTTCCCGTCTCGTTCCAAAAAAATTTTCTCTTTTTCTTTATTTTTGCACTTTGTTGAATTATTTTAAAAAATTCGATAAATTAATAAATTAATAGCCGGATCTGGTAGTGACTGGACTTTATTTTTTTTAATGAAATAAAAGATTTTTAGAGAATAGACAGACAATTTTAAATAGCACTTTTAAATGAAATTGACTTCCTTAATTTTTATCTCTATTTTAAATTTGTCATTTTCTCTCTTATTATGTCTCTTTTATTCACATTATATTTTTACTGAATATAACCGGATTCATTTGTATTTTAAGTTTATGTTTATTAAATTTGTGTTTTCCGGAAAGGGTTATATTATTATATGTGTTTTCCGGAAAGTATTTTTTATTTTATACTCTATTCATTAAAAACTTTTCAGGAAAATGTATTTTCCGGAAAATTTTCCGGGAAGTATATTATTTTATACGTGTTTTCCGGAAGGTATATGATTTTATATGTGTTTTCCGGAAAGTGTGTTTTTCGTGTTTTCCGGTAAGTTCATTATTTCATGTGTTTTCCGGAAAGTGTTTTTATATTCCTTATTTTATACAAACTTTTCCGGAAAGTTTATAGTCTATTTAATATTCTGATTTTTGTTTCCGGAAAATACAATAAAAGAATTATCCGGAAATACTTCATTTAAATTTTATATTTCCGGAAAGATTGTCTCTATTGTTCATTAATTACCTTTCTTTATTTTCTCTAATTTTCTCTATTTTTTTTTATTTTCTCCCGTTTTCTCTCGATTTTTCCTGATATTAATTAAATATCATTTTTAAGATTACCATACTTTTTTTATTTTAATCGGAGACCAAAAACATTTATATAAATATTTTACCTTTGTCTCTTATAAATTTATTTTTGCCTGAATTTTCTTTTATTTGATTTTTCTTTTAATTTTACTGCGATTGGATTCGAAGAATAAATAAATAAATAATAGGTATTACTAATTTTTCTTTTTAACTTTTCTTTCATTTTTGGCCCTTATATCACTTTTTATTTTAAAAATTTTTTTGAGAGAAAAAATTCTTTTCAATCCATTTTTGGCAACGTTTAAAAGGAGAAAATAGAGAGGAGGAAGTTTTGGGCCAAAAAATTAAAATCAATAGAAAAACGTGTGTTTTTCACGCTTTTCTATGCTGCGTCATTAATATATAATCCTTTTTGGGTATTTGTAATTTTAATTATTAATGCCCACATTTACTTAACTTTCAAAGCATTAAAACTTTTTTTTAGTTAATTCATATATTAAATTTTTATATTTTCCGGAAAGTATATTACAACTTTCCGGAATTGTATTTTTACTGTCAAGTTTTAATTTGCAACTTTTAAGTTTACAAACTTAAGTTTTGGTTAACTAAAACTTAAGTTTGTTTTAAAACAAGTTTTAATTAAAAATAAAAGCGCAGCAAGTTTCAAGTTTATTTATAACATGTTTGAAAAACAAGTTTAAACTTGTTTTTAAATAAACTTGTTTCAACAAAACTTGTGTTTTTATGTTTTTTATCTCTTTTAAAATTTATTTCAAGTTTATTATTCTATGCGCTAAACTTGTTTTAAAACTTGTTTTTAAAAATATGCTTGTTTTAATAATAAAACATGCTGCACTTTTATATTTTTAATTGTTTCAAGTTTATTACTTTATGTGCTACAAAATATCATAAACGTTAGCAAATCTAGGAAACAATTTTTTAAATTTTTATAATTAATTATTATTTTTTCTTAAAATTTAATACCGGCTTTTTTCTCAACTTTTCTTTTATTTTTTCTTTATTTTTCCCACCCACCTACATTTTTACTTAACTAAATACCTTTCAAGTCTAACTCGGCTAGACATTAATATGCCATTTTTTTTTGCACTTTATTAAAGTTAAAATATCCTTTTTTCATTATCATACTATGTCTCAATTGTCTTTCAATATTCTCTCCTCTTTTTTTCACATTTTTTCCCTCAAAAAACTTTTTAAATAAGAGTGCCAAAGTCACACACTAACATTTTCTACAGGCTACTTATCTCGTCACATATTTTTTGCGCGTTTTAATTTTCTGTTGCTAATGACGTTATTAAAAGATTAAATTTTTTTGTTTAATTTTTTTCGATTTTTTTTTTCAATTTTAAATCTGTTTTTCATAGAATATAATTATTAAATACGTAAATATTTTACACTTTTTAAATTAAAGTTGTAGCATGCTTGCAAATAATTAATTTTGTCTTTCTTAAGTTCACACGCGTCATATAAATATTGTCTAACCAGAACTATGTCTAACCTGAAATTCATAAAAATACGGAAATTATATGTATTTTCCGGAAACATATATATGTATATTATTATACTTGTAACTCTTCTTTTCCGGAAGGGAATATATCATTCCGGATTTTCCGGAATATTATTATGTTCCGGAAATATTATTGTTTTCGGAAACAATATTTAAGACATTTTCCGGAAACTTCTTATTTCCGGAAATTTTCCGGAAACATTTATTAATAATGTATTTTCCTGAAAAACACATTTTCCGGAAACTACATATATTACTTATAATATTCTTTTCCGGAAAACACCTGAAAAATACATTTTTCCGGAATATTTATTCCGGATTTTTCAGGAAATATTATTATGTTTCCGGAAAAAATATTTAAGACATTTTCCAGAAACTGCTTATTTCCGGAAATTTTCCGGAAACATTTATTAATAATTTATTATTCCGGAAAAACACATTTTCTGATAATATATGTATTGTTTAGGACTTTTCCGGAAATATTTTTTTTATTGTATTTTCCGGATTGTATTTTCCAGAAACTATTTGTAACATCTTTCCGGACTATCTATTTTCCGGAAATACATTATATTAATGATACACTCTACTTTCCGGAATATTTGAGAAATATTTTTATTTATAACTTCTAACTTCTCTATTTTCAATCCGGAATTTTCCGGATCCTATTTAGACATACAAAAAGCAGAAAGTTTACAACTGCATAAAACTTAACGGTTTTGCTGCAGACAATTTTTTTCTGTTAGCAAAAAAATGTTTTAATTTTTTTTTTCTCCAGACTGACATTTATCCAAATAATTTTCAATTTTTTTATTAAATCCGCTTATATAATCCCTTACCGATTTTTTCGAACGGATAAAATGTTAAGGATTTTATAAGCTGTTTAAATATTATATAAAATGTGTGTTCTGCCCTTCTCATTAGCACGCCATTAAATAAAATTAAAAATTGAAAACTGTAACTGAATCCAATTTTAATAATTTTTATATTATTCAAAAGCCCAGAATTCTTAGTTTTTAATTATTTTTAAATAAATTTTTTTTATTTATTTTTAAAAGAAATTATGGTCGTTAATAGACATTAAACGAGGCATTTTTAGCCTTTTTTGAGCATTTTTTGGCTATAACTTTTTTTCTAGCCAATCAAAAATTATGAAATTTTTAGAGTAACAAGTTGACACTATTAAAATTATGTATGCAAAATTTTATGATTTTATGTCCATTTTTAAAAAAGATGTGATCGAAAATCAACACCTAAAGCAAGGCAGCATTTTTAGCTATTTTTGGGCATTTTTTGGTTATAACTTTTTTTCTAGCCAATCAAAAATTCTAAAATTTTTAGAGAAGCAAGTTGACACTATTAAAATTTTGTATGCAAAATTTCATGATTTTATGTCCATTTTTAAAAAAGTTGTGATCGAAATTCAGCACCTAAAGCACGGCAGCATTTTTAGCCTTTTTTGAGCATTTTTGAGCTATAACTTTTTTTCTAGTCAGTCAAAAATTATAAAATTTTTAGAGAAACAAGTTGACACTATTAAAATTATGTCTACAAAATTTCATGATTTTATGTCTAATTTTGAGAATGTTACGGTCAAAAATTCACACCTGAAACAAGGCATTTTTAGCCTTTTTTGAGCATTTTTGGCTATAACTTTAAATTTAGGCAATCAAAAAATATAAGTTTTTAGAGAAACAAGTCAACACGTTTAAAATGATGTATACAAAATTTTATAATTTTATCTCAACTTTTGGCAATTTTTTTATTTTAACATTTCCCTCTAAAACGAGCTTTTTATCCTTACTTAGTAATTGAAACTTTTTTCTTGTTTTCAAAAATTTTTTAAAAACTTTTAAATCCTTAAATTCCTCGAGTTTTTTATGTCTAGTTAAAAATTTTTTAATAATCTACTCGCTAATACTTGATAAACAACTTTTTAAACACCTCCACTCTTTAGTGCCGTCACTGTTTTAAAACGCTTCATTTCTTTCTTCTCCCCAACACGCGCATTATTAAAACAAATTTAAATGCTTTTATTCTTGTACTCTTAAAGTGCAAACTTAAAAAGTTTTTAAGAAAGAAGCGTTTTAAGTTTCATTTTGGGTTAGTGAAATGAAGCATTTTTTAGGTTATTGAGAAGCAAGTTTTGATATAAAATTGTACTTGCTTCAAGTTAGAAATTAAACTTTTTGTTTAATTGTAAATGTTTCAAATTCGAAAAATTGCTTCAAATTTAAGTTTATAAACTTTTTTCAATTTGTAAATGTTTAAGTTTTTTACAATTTGTAAATGCTTCTGTCTTGTTTAATTGTATTCCTTCAAGTTGGAAAAATTGCTTCAAGTTTGTGTTCAAAACTGTTTTCAATTTGTAAATGTTTCAAGTTTTTTTTGCAAATTGTAAGTTTTTAGCAACTTGCATGCCTTATGTTTTGTTTAATTGTATTTGCTTCAAGTTCTAATAATTATTTTATATTTTTGCTTCATTTTAATTAAACTTGTTCAATTTTGCTTCATTTTTCTTTTGTGCTTCATATTTTCCTTTTTATTCTCTTTTTGCTTCATTTCCATTAAAATACCTCATTTTTGCTTCCTTCTATTTTTTACTTTATTTTAACAAATTTAATTCCGCTTCATTTTCTAATTTAATATATTAACTTTTAATTAAAAATTTTTTCGCCCTTTCAATGAATCTTCGATCTTGTCAGCTGTCATTTTAATTTAAGTAAAACTAGTATATTACCTTTCAGTCACCTTATGTTTTATTTTGTACTTTAAACAATTGATACATTATTTATCAACTTTTATGTTTCTTTTTAAATGTTTCTTTTTTTTGTTAAATTTTGTTTTTTTATTCTTGATTTTTGGTTGATCTTTTTATTTTTAAGTTTTTGCTTCACTTTTATTCTTTTTTTGCTTCAAGTTTATTTTTAGAATAAACAAAGTTTATTTAAGCTTGCTTCAAGTTTAATTTTAAAATGTTCATTTTCAAGTTTATTTTCAAGTTTCAAGTTTATTAAATTCATTCTTAAGTTTATAGATGTTTGTTTCAAGTTTATTTAATAAATGTTTATGTTTATTTATTGTTTTGTTTGTAGATGGTTGTCTTTGTTTATATGAACATGTTCCTTGTTTATTTAAATGTTTATGTTCAAGTTTTTATTTAAACTTGTTGCAGGCTTAATTATAAAATGTTTGTTTCGAGTTTATATGTTTGTTTAAATGTTTTGTTTTTTCATAAATGTTTGTTTCAAGTTTATTAAATGTTTCAAGTTTATTAAAAGTTTTGCTTCAACCAAACTCTATAAAATCTCAATTAATTTTTTATGAAACTTGTTTCAATAACCTTTCCCCTAATTTCTTTTAATTTTTCTTTAAAAAATTTTTTTATTGAGTTTTCTACTTTGTACTCTTGATTTATTACCTATTTAATAATTTGATAAAATTAGGGTTGGACTTAAAAAAATAAAAAAAAAGAGAATCATAACACTCCCCATCTTTTGTTGTTCAAAAACCGAAAATTCTTCTTTCTTTCTCCTTTTTTTTTATTTTCTTTTAAATTTAAAAGTATCTCCCCCTTCCCTCTACTTATGTTTTTGCCAAATTTCTGCCTTAACAACTAGATTAAAAGTGCAAAAAATTGAAACACACAAAAATTGTTTACACACTTCTCTCTGTTTTTATATATTTTTTTATTTTTCTTCCCACCCCTAAAAATTTTATTTTTTTTCTGAAATTTATATTTCTCTCCCCATTCTCTGATTATGCACTTTTATTTAAAATTCAAAAAAAAATTTTTTTTTAATACACTATAAATGCAAAAGTTGAATAAATAGTTTTTTTATAATACCCTATTTAAATGTAAACACCTTATATTAAACTTGAAACTTATTTTCACACTTAAAAACTTTTCAAGTTCACACTTGCTTTTTTTTAATCCCCACAAACTTTAAATTTATTTTTTTTCTCTCTTAATTATTTAAAAATGTTTGGGGGGAGTAAAAACGCTTGTGTTGCTTCGGTAACGTTCAGACGCGTATTTTTATAATTTAAATTGATGAGCACTTTTAACTATAAAATTTTGTTTGGCTAATCTTAAAAGTGTTGTTTAACTAAGTTTAAAATTTTAGAATTTTAGGTTTAATATTTTTAAAGTTATGGCATTTAATAGTACATTATATAGGCGTTTTTTAGTGAAATTCCGACTTTTTCGACCAGAACTCGAAAATTATAAAACAAAAATTTCTGAAATTTTTAGATAAGTTAGCTACATGTATTGAAAACGTCTTTGCAAAATTTCTGATTTTTTGGTTTCGTATTAGCCATTTTACATAATTTTGAGTAGACGTAGTTTTAAAAAATATAGGCATTTTTAGTGAAATTTCGACTTTTTCGACCAGAACTCGTATGAAACTTAAAATTCTGAAAATTTTAGACAAACTAGACAAGGATATTTTGAACATCTTTGCAAAATTTCAGATTTTTTGATTATGTTTTGGCAATTTTACATAACTTTGAGTAGACGTCGTTTTCGCCTACTTTTCCCCTAGTTTTCGATTAATTTTTTTGCTTCACTTTATAATAAATTAATTAAAGGATTAATTTTTTAAAATTTATTTTTACAGATCCTAGTCCTCAAAACTTTTATTCTTATTAAACTCTATAAACCGGTGAATACAGCGCTTATTTTCTAAATTACAAAAAAATATTTCAATTAAGTCGACCTATTTTTTTATTCAAAAAAAATTCACGACGACTTCACCATCCTCAAATTCTTCTTCTTCAACTTCCTCATCTCTCTCTACTACATTCCCTCAAAAAAACTTTAATAATCAATTCATTGCTGAGCAAAATATTTTGCCATCAGCAAAAGAAAACACAACAATTTCGGCCATAAGTACCGAGCAACATTCCCCTTCCCCTCTGTGTCGTTGGGGAATTTATCCTTCATCTACGCCAACAGGTTCACCACAATTATTTGCAGCTTCGTTTCTTGCTTCAACAGCAGTCTCTACTGAAAATCAAATAAATTCTTTTAACGGTTTTGGAAGACAAGAACAACAACAAAATTGGAATGAAGGGATGGTGGTAAATAAAATGAATTTACAACAGCAACAACAACAACAATTACCGGATACAATTATTAATTTTGGAAATACTTCTATGGGTGGAAGACCACCAGTTTATGGAATGCATCAAGGTAGTAATTGCTAAAGTTTCCGGATTTTTAGATTCCGGAAAAATTAATTAAAATTATTTTCCGGAAAAATATATATTTCTGTTCCGGAAAAGTTACCAAAAGAAAACACAACAATTAATTTGCTTCCGGAAAAATCACTTGTATTTTATCTTTAAAATTCTTCCGGAAAATACAACCTTAAATGTATTTTCTTTAGAAGTTGTTTCCGGAAAATGCATATTTCCCTTTCATCAATTTCTTCCGGAAAATAAAATATATTTCGGAAGATACACTAGAGATTTTTCCTGAAAATACACCATAGTTATTCCTTACGGAATAGAAAATACTTTTTTTGTATTTATTTATTTTTCCGGAAAATACGCAAGAGAAAATACATTTTTTTGTATTTTATCTTTAAGTATAATAAACTTTATTGTATTTCTGAATAAATGTAAATATTTTTCCGGAAAAATCAGAATTTCGGAATTTTATTGAAAATACTTATAAACTAAAATAAACACATTTCTCCCATTTTCAGAAGCCTCAACATCAATGGTAGGAACAACAGGTTTATCTCCTTCAACAGTTTCCTCCTCAACATTTATTTCTCCTCAAGACCCAACAATAACAAAAATACAACAACAACAACAACAACCAACTCCCTACCTCTTTCATCAAACCTCCTCAGGCTCTACTTTGTGTCAACTTGGAGGGGATATAATTGAACAACAATCACACCAACAACAACAACATTTAATGATGACTACAACAACAAATATGTGTTGTTCCCCTTCAAGTTCAAGTGGAAGTCAACCTCATTTAGTACCTCTTTCTGGAAGTATTTGTGGAAGTGGGGGAGGTGTTGTTGGTGGGGCTAATGATTCTGGACTTTCTTCTTTGAGTGGGATTGGAGGAAGTGGATGTTTTGGAACTGGAACGAATATTTTGTTGCATCCTCATAATTTTTCGCCTGATGTGCGTGGGGATTTGGAAGAGTTGGAACCGGTGAGGAATTTTTGTATTTAATGATAGAGAATTTGGCACTATCTGAAAGGAGGTGCGGGATCATATTTTTTCCTCCTTCCTTAAACAACCTTTCATTTTTCCTTAATATGAAAAAATGGTCAGTCTTTTCCACGCTCTTAATTTTCCCTGTGGCATATTCAAATGAGAGACATTAATAAGGAAAGGACTAATTTTTTCATCATTGCCATTGTCAGGACGGAACAGACAGGAGATGGAACGACAAAAAGGTCGGACAAGTTACCGTCTTACCACATCACAGACCAGATCTTCGGTCAGTTTTTGTTCATTCCGTGTTATGGTCGCTCTGTTATTTGGTCGTTCCTTGATTTGGTAAGACGGTGTTTTGTCTGTTCCGAGTTTTGGTATGATCCGTGTTTTGTCTGTTCCGTAAGTTAGCCTGACATGATTCAAAAATCATAATGATGACCATTTTCATTTGACTATGCCACAAGGAATTTTAGTAAAATAAGGAAGGAAGAAAGACTGACCATTTTTTCATATTAAGGAAAAATGAAAGGTTGTGTAAGGAAGGAGGAAAAAATATGATGCCGCACCTCCTTTCAGATAGAGCCGAGAATTTGTTTTCCGGAAAATACATGTTTAAATATACACGAGAGAAATACAAATGTATTTATGAATAATTTCCGGATGCTAAAGAAAATACAAATTTATATAGTTTATTCCGGAAAATATTTTCCGGAAAATACATATTTAATTATATACGAGTTTCGTGCCCGCACAAAATACCGAATTCTCAAAATCGCGAATAGGCTAAAAAAGCTCAAAATCGCGAATCGGTAAAAATATCTCAAAATATGGAATCGGCCAAAAAAGCTCAAAATATGGAATCTTAAAATATCGAATCTCAAAATCGCGAATCGGCCAAAAAAGCTCAAAATACCGAATCGGCTAAAAAGTAGTTAAAAATGTCGAATTTTTTAAAAACGAAAAGGGCCGTTTGAGTGCCGCTGCAGGTCTTTTTCTGATTATTCAGGGATCTGTAACTCAGTCCAATCAGGTCGGATTTCATTGATTTTGGTATCATTCGATGCAGCTCGACGTGCTCTTTCAGATGAGCTATCATTCGGAAACTCGAAATTCGGTTCGGGATTCGAAATTCGGTTCGGGTCCGGGATTCGACTTTTTCAAAATCCGAGCTGAGATTCGTAATCAGCACATTTTTTTACCTTAGAAAAATACTTTCTCTTATTTTTAAAATTTTTTTACGAAGAAGTTGGTCACAACTTTGTTCAGACTCAACTGGCCTTTGCCGCATTGTCGATATTTTTCGATATTTTGAGCTTTTTTTGCCTATTCCATATTTTGAGATTCGATATTTTGAGATTCCATATTTTGAGCTTTTTTAGCCGATTCGCGATTTTGAGATTCCATATTTTAAGAATTCGGTATTTTGTATGGGAGCCACGAGTTTCCGGAAAATACATTTTATTATATACGAGTTTCCGGAAAATACATTAAATAATATATAGTTTCTGTAAATATATGATCCGGAAAATACACATGTATTTTTTAAATAATTTTCCGGAAACTATATAATTCTTCCGGAAAATACACAACTTTTAGTCTATTTTATAACTTATTTCCGGAAAATACATGTGTTAATTTTCTCTATAATGTTGCCGACCGCCTTAAAAGGCAGTTGCCTCTCTTTCCGGAAGCCCTAAAAACATGGGAAATTTGCCAATTTCTTAATTTAATTTTTTGCATCCATCGATTTTTTAAATTATCGATTCTCTATCTATTTAATTTATTCTATTTTTATCCTTCATTGATTTTAGGTGCCGAGGGACCGCTGTAATACATGGCCAATGCGTCGAGCAATGAGTATAGAAGGACAAGCGCAGACTTCACCGTTAATTCACGACAGAATTCCGGAGGAGGAAAGGTAGGGGGATTTTTTAATAGTTGTGTTTTTGTTGTGTTTCTTTTATTAAAAATTTTTTTGTATTTTTAATAAATTTTTTTTCCAGCAGTATTTACGACGAAGACGCCGATTGTGTTGTTGAGTCCTATTCTTCCAATATCCCCCAAAGGGGAATAACAACAGACCCTTTATTGTCTGGTGGAATACGACTAGATGGATTATCTCATCAACAGAGTCCAACATTTGACGAATTTACAGAGGAGCCACTGAGTTATATTGAGTGAGTTTTTAATATATTGGAGTTGATATATTGGGCTAATTTTAATTTCCGGAAAATACACAAAAATTATAAAAGAAATTAATTTCAGAATTTTACGGAAACAATTATTCCGGAAAAAGTTTATTCAAAGAATAAAAATCAGAATTTTCCGGAAAAATTAAACTTAAAAATACATTTACAAAAATTCAGAATTAATATGTATTTTTCCAGAAAATAAAAAAAACACATTAAAATAAAATCAGAATTTTATTCCGGAAAATACATTTTATTTTTATTTGTTTCTTAAATTAAAACAGAAAATACAAGATACAATTACTTTTTTTTGGATTTTCCGGATTGTATTTTTTGTATTTTCCGGAAAACACAAGAGCTAAATAAAATTCGAATTTTATTCCGGAAAATACATTTTAATCATAAATTAAAACAGAAAATACAAAAATAAAATACATTTTTGTATTTATGTTTTCCGGATTGTATTTTTTTGTATTTTCTGGACAAATTTCGGAAATGATAAAATCAGAATTATTTTTTAGAAATTAAGTAAATTTTAAATTTAATTTTTTTTCAGAGACCGCCCAGACTCTGCTCTCGGTGGCGACTCCTCCCGTGCTGAATCACCTTTAGTAGGCGGACAAGCACTCCCCTGTTCCTCATCTGCTTCAATTGCTTCTAAAAAATCCTCTACTCGTCGAAATGCTTGGGGAAATATGTCTTATGCAGATTTAATCACCCAAGCAATTTTAGCTTCTCCAGAACAACGTTTAACACTTAGTCAAGTCTACGAGTGGATGGTACACAATGTTGCGTACTTTCGGGACAAGGGAGATTCAAACAGCAGTGCTGGTTGGAAGGTGGGGAAATACAAATAATTTAATATGCTCACAATTAGTAGTCAATAATTTCAGAATTTAATTTTTCAGAATATTTTCAGAATTAATTTTTTGTAATTTAATTTTTGTGTTTTACTTAATGTCTGAAATAGGAAACACATTCCGGATGTGTTTTTAATTTAAAAAATTAAATATGTGTTTTCCGGAAAAATCAGAATTAATTTTTCAGAATTTATTTTTGTATTTTACTAAAAATTCTGAAAAAGTAATTCTGATTTTATTGTTTCCGGAATGTGTTTTGATTTTAAAAATAAATACATGTGTTTTCCGGAAAAATCAGAATTTAATTTTTCAGAATTTTTTCAGAATTAATTTTTGTGTTTTGTGTTTACTTTTAATTCTGCTTTGTACATAATTCTGATTTTTTGCTTCCGGAATGTATTTTCCGGAGGAATGTGTTTTTGTATTTTTTGTGTTTTACTAAAATTCTGAAAAAGAAAACACATACTATTTCCGGAATACATATGTTTTAATTTTAAAAAATACATTTGTGTTTTCCGGAAAAATCAGAATTTAATTTTTCAGAATTATTTTAATTTCCCCCCATTTTTCTTCTTCCCCAACTCTGAAAAAAACTTTTCCGTTCGTTCCCTTCACTCACCCAACAATTTTCTCGTCCCCATAGCAGCAGTTAGTTGATAGATTGGTATTTTTGAGAGACCTCACATCACCACCATCTGCCCTCTTATTTTTTTATTTTTTCTCCATTCCTCTAATTTTTACTTTTTATATTTTTTTTCTTGTGTCCATTCTCCCCCAAAAAATCGATTTTTTCTTATCCTCAAGGCCACTATCTACTCTACTTTATATTTTATTTTTTTTTTAATATTCACGGCCATTCCCTATTCTCGTCATTTTATTATTTTTAGTATTAAAGTTTTTTTGTGCTTCTCCTAAATTAAGAAAATAATTTCTAGCCTCACGCTGATTTGAAATTTTAATTTTCCTAATTTTCAATTGTTGTATTTTGAACTTGGAACATTTAAAATCAGAATTAAAATTGCTTACTTGCGGGACAAGGGTGATTCAATCTCGATTAAAAATTAATCCTGATTCTTCCCTAATTAGCTAATAAAATTGTTCTTTTCTCCTTTAGGGGGACCTTTCTTACATTTAAAAGAAATTTGTTAGACCTTCGAAGCATTGGTTGAAAAATGGGTGACATTTGATCCCAAATTCTTTTTTCTTTTTTTTTTTTTATTAAAAAAATTTTTTGAGACATTTGGTCCCAAATTCCTTTTTTTTCTTTTTTTCTATTAAAAAAATTTTTTGAGACATTTGGTCCCAAATTCTTTTTTCTTTTCGAGAAAATGAAAGGGATTTGGGACCAAATGTCTCAAAAAATTTTCTTTTTAAAAAAATTTTTTTTGGACGAAAAAAGTCTGAGTTTTTAATTACTCAAAGGGAAAGGTCTCCTCACAGCTTCAATTTGAATATTTTAATTTTTTAATTTCCAAATTTTCGGTTTTTTAATTTTATTTAATTTTTAATCCTTTTTTTTTCTAATTAGCGAATAATTGTTTTTTTTCTTTGTTTCTAATTTTTGCCTTTTCATTATTCTTTCATCCCTCCAAATTTTCTACCCCCAAATTCTATCCCCTTTTCTTCTTCCTTCTTTATCCTCCCTTTGTGGGGGGGGGGGGGGGTGTGGTGGGTGGAAGGATTGACCTTTTTTCTTCTTTTTAACTAAAAACCTTATTTTTTGTTTCATTTTATTTGTTCTAATATTTCTCTTTTCTAGTTCAATCATCTTTTTTCCCTTCAAAAATTTGTTCTTTTTCTATTTTCCCGTCGAGAACGACTCCCCACCTTTTCTACTATTTAATTTTTAGTTTACACATCTACCAAACTTTTCTAAAAATTTTTTTTTTCTTTTAAAATATTTTCTCTCTTTAATATTTTTCCGTTATTTGGGAGAGAACATATGTTGATCAATAAACGAAAAATATTTTGGAGAGTGACAATTGATCCCAAACTTTAATTGGGATTACTTACCTTAAGTTAAGTGAAAGATTGAATTGATAAAATTCTTTTGAGACGTATAGGGGTTGGATTAAACTAAAAATAATTAAACTACCTTTCTTGGCCAAGACTTGACCCTAATTCTAGTTAAAATAAGTATGAGACAGTTTATCCCAGAATTATATTTATTCCGTTTAAGTTGAAAATTAATTCTGATATAATTCTTTTGAGACCTTTTGGGGTGTGTTAAATAAAAAATAATTATATTACTTCTCTTGGACAATCTTGACCTTAATTTTAAATACTTAAAATAAATGTGAGACAATTGATCCCAAGGAAATTTTTTTATATTTTTTGATTTAAAAAAATATTTTTTAAATTTATTTATACTAGATAAAAATTTAAGAAAAATAACATCTTTTTTGCAATGATAAAAAAATAATTTTTTATTTAATATTTGCACCTTTTTTCTATTACTTTTTTTTAATAACAATTAATTCTCTACTCATTAAATATCTAAATGTACTACTATTAAAAATGATTCATTAAATAATTTATTATTTTTACGTAAACAACTAGTTTTCTATTTTTAATATTTTTTGGCTTTCTTCCAAAATAGGGAAAAAATTTTTAAAATTAAATGGAGCCACCAACAACTAATAATTCTTCAAATTTTGACTTAAACTCTTCCCCTCCATGTTTTCTTCAGTCTTCTACTAATTCTATGCAACAAACAAATATTGCCCAGAAAATACAAGTTTTTCCACAAACTCAAGTTTGTGAAGAACAAAGTTGTTTAAAACAAGTTGGGCAACATTCAAATGTTTTGCAACAAGTTTCTACCCAACAAGTTTCCACCCAACAAATTTCTAATGAGGAATGTTTAGAAGACGATGATGTTTTTTGTGACTCCTCCTCAACATGTTGTGTTGAACCAGAGCAGCGAGCGCGTTCTTACACATGTTTGTAAAAACATTCTTTTTAATTTTCTTATGTTCGAGTAAATAAAAACATACGTGTTTTTATTGTTAAACGAACATTTCCCATGTTTTTAAACTTGATAAACATCCATCGAAAACATCCAACAAAAACATGTTTTACTCAAACAAACAAGAAAATTAAAAAGAGTCAGCAAAACATCCAAACAAAACATTCAACAAAAACATCCCTCTTGTTAATTTTCTTATGTTTGGATAAATAAAAACACTTGTGTTTTTATTGTTAAACAAACATTTGCCATGTTTTTAAACTCGAAAAAACATCCATCGAAAACATCCAACAAAAACATGTTTTACTCAAACAAGCAAGAAAATTAAAAAGAGTCAACAAAACATCCAAACAAAACATACAACAAAACTGCCCTCTTTTTAATTCTCTTATGTTTGGGTAAATAAAAACACTCGTGTTTTTATTGTTAAACGAACATTCCACATGTTTTTAAACTCGAAAAAACATTCAACAAACAAGAAAATTAAAAAGAAAAACATCCAAACAAAAATAAACAAAACTTCCAACAAAAACATCCCTTATATGTTTTTAAGGGCCACAAAACATTTCTGGAATAAACAAACAAATAAACCAACAACATTTTAATAATTGTATTCCAAACATTCCCTCAACATCCTCTTTAGTTGAGGAAGAAAATGTTTCTTGTTGTAATTCGCATTCTTCTCTTACAAGTCTTTTAAAACTTAAACAACAACCAGAATTAAATTCAAACTTTGTTGTTTCTTCATCAATTTTAGAATTTTCTCAACAACAACAAAAGAAAATAAAACCTAAAAGAATTAGACGAAAAACAAACGAAAATGAAAATTTTCATCAACTTCCAACAGATTATGGAAGGAAGCCAAATCCTTGGGGGAATGAGTCTTATTCAGATTTAATTGCTAGAGCATTAAATACAGCCCCCGAAGGGCGATTAAAACTTAATGAAATTTATCAGTGGTTTTCTGAAAATGTGCCCTATTTTGCTGGGCGTTCAAGTCAGGAAGACGCACAGGGATGGAAGGTGTTTTCTGTTCTCCTTAAATATTTTTTTTTATGATTTTCCCTTCTTTTTAAATTCTGAAAAATTCTGAACATTTTAAAATTCTGAAAATTACAAAAAATAGCAAATATAACTTTGATTAAATCTTTCTCCCATCACAGAACTCAATCAGACACAATCTTTCCTTGCACAGCCGTTTTATGCGTATTCAAAACGAAGGCGCAGGAAAAAGCAGTTGGTGGGTCATTAATCCTGATGGTGAGTGTATTTTTTGTTTTATTTCAAAACTATAAACTTGAAACATTATTTATTTTAAAACTTGCAATCTTAAGTAGTTAAGCTTAAACTTGTTTTAAGTTTTAGCCTTATTTAAAGTTTAAAACTTCGTAAACTTAAATATTTAAGTTTTAAACTTGTTTTAAGTTTGCAAACTTTTCGTAAACTTAAATATTTAAGTTTGAACTTGAATTTAAGTTTTAAACTTGTTTTAAGTTTGCAAACTTTTTTCAACTTTAATGTGTAAATGTTTCAAGTTTTCCTAATTTGTAAATGTTTCAAGTTTTCCAACTTGTATTTTTATTTTTTTTTATTTTTTAGCGAAACCTGGTCGTAACCCTCGTCGTCGTGCCAACACTATGGAAAATTCTAGTAAAACTGCCATGGATCGAAAACGACGTGGAACTGCCCGAAAACGTGTTGAGCATTTAAACAAAGATATAAAACATGAAGATTGTTATTCGATGGAAGCTGCCTCTTTACAGGATTTATCATACCCCAATGATATTTGTCATGAAGAGATGCCATGTGGGACAAATGCAGAAATGGTTGGAGGAGGTGTATGTGTTGTAGGAGAAGGTCCGATTTGTGGCGGCGGTGGAGGGGTTGCTGGCAGTGTTAACAACAATTTTATGTTTAGGTTAATTTTCTTTAAATTAAATGAAACTTAAAATTATTTGCTTTATAAACTTGAAGTTTGCGATAATTTGCTTAAAACTTATTGTTAGTTTAAAACTTGAAAATAAACAGTTTTATAGTTGTTTCAAGTTTTGATATTTTTTAAGTTTGTACTTTAAGTTTTTATTTTATTAATGTTTTAAATTGTTTCAAGTTTTATTGAAACATGTTTTAAGATCTTAAGATATACACTTAAAGTTTGAGGTAGTTTTTTTAAAACTTTATTTAAAACTTGAAAATAAACAAGTTTGTAATTGTTTCAAGTTTTGATATTCTTTCAAGTTTGTACTTTAAGTTTTAATTTTATTAAGGTTGTAAACTTGGTTTCAAGTTTTATTTTAAGTTTAAACTTAAATTGAAACATGTTTAAGATCTTAAGATTATAAACTTAAAGTTTGCGATAGGTTGCTAAAAACTTTTTTTAAACCTGAAAATAAACAAGTTTGATCTTTTCAAACTTGTTTTAAGTCTTAAACTTGAATCTTTCAAGTTTTGTATTTTTCTATTTGCTTAAAAATATTATTCACATACGTTGCATTAATTCTCTGTTTAAGATTAAATTCCGATATTTTCTAAATTTTTTTCTTAAATTCCCTTTTTTACCCTCAAGTTTCATTTTATTTTTTCAGACCTCGTGCAAATTCTACTCTTTCTGTTACTGGTGGCAACACTCGTTTTTCTCCAAACCTTGAGACTTCTGCTTGTATTGAGGACATTGATTTCCCTCCCTGGATGGAACAACAACAAATGGAAGGGCAACAACAACAAATATTAAATCCACAAGTTAGTGAATTACTTGACCGGACAGGTCAAATGCGTCTAGATGGGCGTCGACCAATGAGGCCAACTTTTCAGCGAAATGGGAATGGAGGTAGAGGAATAATATTGAAAAATGAAAAAAAATTTTCTTTTTAAGCATTAATTCGTGTTAACAACAAGCGACATTCATCATTAATTCCTTTAGCAACTTCTCCCCAAAACAATCCTCTAGTCGTCCCTAAAACTGAAATTGATGAACAAAAAATTATTAAACAAGAAGCTATTGCCCCACCCCCATCATATCAAGAATTAAGTGCTGTCCGTGGTTCTTTACCTCAACAAATGCAAAATCCTTTGTTGCTTAGGATGGGAGAGCATCAACAACAACAAATGATGACACCAATGAAAATGAATAGGTGAAACAATATTAAAATTAAATTGTAAATGTAAAAGGGTGCAAACTTGTTTTGTTTATTTGTTTTCCGGAAATTGTAAAACATAAAAAAATGTTTTCCGGAAATTGTAAAATAGATGTTTTTGTAAACTTTCTCTATGTTTTTACAATTTTCGGAAAAGTTGTAAAATCATTTGTAAATAAATGTTTTCCGGAAAAACATTTTTAGATGATTTTACAACTTTTCCTGAAATTGTAAAAACGTTTGTAACTATATTAAACTTCCGGAAAAATATTAAACTTTTCCGGAAAGTATATTAAACTTTTCCGGAAAGTATATTAAACTTTTCTGGAAATATATTAAACTTTTCCGGAAATATATTAAACTTTTCCGGAAATATATTCAACTTTTCCGGAAATATATTCAACTTTTCCGGAAATATATTCAACTTTTCCGGAAATATATTCAACTTTTCTGGAAATATATTAAACTTTTCCGGAAATATATTAAACTTTTCCGGAAATATATTCAACTTTTCCGGAAATATATTCAACTTTTCTGGAAATATATTAAACTTTTCTGGAAATATATTAAACTTTTCCGGAAATATATTCAACTTTTCCGGAAATATATTCAACTTTTCTGGAAATATATTAAACTTTTCCGGAAAGTATATTAAACTTTTCTGGAAATATATTCAACTTTTCCGGAAATATATTCAACTTTTCTGGAAATATATTAAACTTTTCCGGAAATATATTAAACTTTTCCGGAAATATATTCAACTTTTCCGGAAATATATTCAACTTTTCTGGAAATATATTAAACTTTTCTGGAAATATATTAAACTTTTCCGGAAATATATTCAACTTTTCCGGAAATATATTCAACTTTTCTGGAAATATATTAAACTTTTCCGGAAAGTATATTAAACTTTTCTGGAAATATATTCAACTTTTCCGGAAATATATTCAACTTTTCTGGAAATATATTAAACTTTTCCGGAAATATATTAAACTTTTCCGGAAATATATTCAACTTTTCCGGAAATATATTCAACTTTTCTGGAAATATATTAAACTTTTCTGGAAATATATTAAACTTTTCCGGAAATATATTCAACTTTTCCGGAAATATATTCAACTTTTCTGGAAATATATTAAACTTTTCCGGAAATATATTAAACTTTTCCGGAAATATATTCAACTTTTCCGGAAATATATTCAACTTTTCTGGAAATATATTAAACTTTTCTGGAAATATATTAAACTTTTCCGGAAATATATTCAACTTTTCCGGAAATATATTCAACTTTTCTGGAAATATATTAAACTTTTCCGGAAATATATTCAACTTTTCCGGAAATATATTCAACTTTTCTGGAAATATATTAAACTTTTCTGGAAATATATTAAACTTTTCCGGAAATATATTCAACTTTTCCGGAAATATATTCAACTTTTCTGGAAATATATTAAACTTTTCCGGAAATATATTAAACTTTTCCGGAAATATATTCAACTTTTCCGGAAATATATTCAACTTTTCTGGAAATATATTAACTTTTCTGGAAATATATTAAACTTTTCCGGAAATATATTCAACTTTTCCGGAAATATATTCGTCTTTTCTGGAAATATATTAAACTTTTCCGGAAAGTATATTAAACTTTTCTGGAAATATATTCAACTTTTCCGGAAATATATTCAACTTTTCTGGAAATATATTAAACTTTTCCGGAAATATATTAAACTTTTCCGGAAATATATTCAACTTTTCCGGAAATATATTCAACTTTTCTGGAAATATATTAAACTTTTCTGGAAATATATTAAACTTTTCCGGAAATATATTCAACTTTTCCGGAAATATATTCAACTTTTCTGGAAATATATTAAACTTTTCCGGAAATATATTAAACTTTTCCGGAAATATATTCAACTTTTCCGGAAATATATTCAACTTTTCTGGAAATATATTAAACTTTTCTGGAAATATATTAAACTTTTCCGGAAATATATTCAACTTTTCCGGAAATATATTCAACTTTTCTGGAAATATATTAAACTTTTCCGGAAATATATTCAACTTTTCCGGAAATATATTCAACTTTTCTGGAAATATATTAAACTTTTCTGGAAATATATTAAACTTTTCCGGAAATATATTCAACTTTTCCGGAAATATATTCAACTTTTCTGGAAATATATTAAACTTTTCCGGAAATATATTCAACTTTTCCGGAAATATATTCAACTTTTCTGGAAATATATTAAACTTTTCCGGAAAGTATATTAAACTTTTCTGGAAATATATTAAACTTTTCCGGAAATATATTAAACTTTTCCGGAAATATATTCAACTTTTCCGGAAATATATTCAACTTTTCTGGAAATATATTAAACTTTTCCGGAAAGTATATTAAACTTTTCTGGAAATATATTAAACTTTTCCGGAAATATATTAAACTTTTCCGGAAATATATTCAACTTTTCCGGAAATATATTCAACTTTTCCGGAAAGCATAAACATATAATTCCGGAACTATATAAATGTTCTTGAATATAGTTCGAAAATTTTCACTTATAGATGGTTTTTAATGCGTGGACGGATATGGGCGAATGAGGTGTCATTCGACTCAGCTCGACGAGCTGAGTCGAATGAGGGGTGGGAGAAGTCTGTCCGGTACCTAGGGACCGAGATACAGGGGACTCAAAATGGTCAAAAATCGTAGGTGCCATCATAAATTTGCAAATAATAGCTCATTTGAAAGAGCTCCTCGAGCTGAGTCGAATGACACCAAAATCAGCTCTATTGAACAAGTTTGGACAAAGTTATAACACAAAAAACAAACAACGTAAACCTAGGGGGCGTCGGCGAGGCGCTTGTGCAAAACCCCGCGCTTCGCGCGGGGTTTTGCGGCACGCGCCTCGCGGGGAGTCTACGGGCGCTGGGTCTGGGCTCGTAACATAAACCTATTCCTATCTCCCCTACTCTGGACATACCTGGGGCCTCCGAAGCAGCAAAAAACTCCACGGAGACCATAGGTAAGGAGCTAAAACAAACGAGCATAACTTTGTCAAATCAAATCAGATTTCGTCGATTTCGGTGTCATTCGACTCAGCTTGAGGAGCTCTTTCGAATGAGCTATTATTTGAATATTCGAATTTTTCACCCCAATGTGAGCTTACCCCCCCCCCCCCTTTGGTTTTTCGATTTTCAATCGACCATATCTCGGGACCTGGGTACCGGACAAACTTCTCCCACCCCTAGTTCGACTCAGCTCGGCGAGCTGAGTCGAATGACACCTCATACGTCCATATCCGTCCACGCATTAAAAACCAGCTATAAGTGAAGAGTACCTATAGTTCTTCCGGAATACTTAATATTTTTATAAAGCTTTTCCGGAAAAATATATTCCATATATTTTAGTATACCTTCATCAACTAGTGTTGCTTCACAATCTTTCCCGGTTTCAATATTTACCTCAAACGGACAGCAACAAATGTTTTCCCCTGACAACAACAATTTCCAACAATGGAATCGACAACCTCCCAACACCTTTCCACAACATATTAATCCAATGGCTTCAAATAACGGACAAATAATGTTCCCAGGGGGAGGAATTAATATTGGGGGAGAAAATAATAATAATAATAATAACGGAACTTCTCTTCCTTTTGATTTGGAAAGTGTTAATGCTATGCCTGTAGATCAACAAGCATTTGCTGATTTGGACGTTGATGCAGTATTGCGACATGAATTGGCACAGGGGGGACAGTTTGACTTGCCGTAAGAAAATAAAATTTTTTTCTTCGTGAAAGGATATTTGGATGACTAAATTAAAGAAATAAAAAAAATATTTTTTTGTCCTCATTTCTTTAATATTTTTTTATTTTATTTGGTTATAAGCAGGGATAGAAAAAATTATTATATTTGGTTTTATTCCTCTATTTTTTTGTTCGATTCAATAAAATTTTAAATTTCAAAACAATTTAAAAAATACTATTTTTAATAGTATATTTTACACATTACCTCAAATTTTACAGCAATCTAGCTAAAAATACATTTCCTTTATTTTATCAAAAATAATCTTCATTGAAAGAAATATGCAACACAGAAGTGGATTAAGTTAGAAATAACAGTCATTGCCTTTCTTCTCTATTTAGTTTACAATTAAGTTTACAATTCTGTCAGACTTATTTTACAACTCCTTAAGTTAATTCCTGATAGTTTACGACTTTTCCGGAAATAATTTACAATTTGTAAAAGCAAATTCCGGATAGTTTTACAACTTTTTTTTAAAGTTTATTACAATTCTGACGGATTGTAATTTTATTTTGTAATTATTTTCTAAAGTTGTTTAGAGAGATTGTAATTTAAATTATAATTTTTCCAACCTTTTTTTTACAATTAAGCTTTACGGAATAATTTTCTAAAAAGATTGTAAAACTTAACTATATCGTTAACTTCAATAATAATTCGACCCTATTATTTAAACAAAAGGGTTTCCAAGTTTAAGCAATGACTAAAAATACAACTTGATCCATTCTAAGAAATTTATTTGTATCATTTGAATTGTATCTGATCTTTCATACAGTCATTTTTCTTTCATTTTATATTCAATTTTATTTTACCAAGTTTCACGATGTTTTTATGTTTTTTAAAATCAAAAAATTTTAAGATTTTTCAACTAAAAATAAAAAAAACCTAAAAACTTTGTAAGCTTTTATTTAAAAATATTTTTCACTCATTTACACATCCTCATTAAATATTTTTATTCAGTTTATACTAAAATTGTTTTCACCTCCAAAATTTCAGTAGCTTTTCATTCCAACATGTTTCTAAATTTAAAAAAGGACAAAGTTTAAAAATTGTTTTTATGAAAGAACAAAGTTGGAACATTAAAAGTTTGTGTCATCTGAAAAACTGTAAAAAATAACATTGTCCTCCTGCCCTTTTTACACAATGTTCATCAATTTTTACAATACTATTTTACTGATGTTACACATATTATTATTTTGTAAATGTAAAATGTTAGTTAATGATGTTTTTAATTGATTCGAATGTGAAAGAATAAATTGTGTGATTTTAATTTTATTTATTTAAGAAAGCCTGTGGGTTTAAATCTATCCGTTTCCGGAATAATTTACAATTTGTAAAACACATTAAATGAATTCCGGAAATAATTGTTTCTTTTCCGGAAAGAAATTCACAATTTGTAAAACATTAAATGAATTCCGGAAATAATTCACAAATTTTCCGGAAGAATTTACCATTTGTAAAATTCATTAACTGAATTCCGGAAATAATTTCCTATTTTTCCGGAAGAGATTTACAATTGTAAAACTCATTAAATGAATTACGGAAATAATTTAGAATTTTTTCCGGAAAGAAATTTACAATTTGCAAAATTCGTCAAACGATTCCGGATAGCTCTATAACCTTCTCCTGAAGATTTTACAATTTGTAAAACTTGTTCTTTTTCGAATTCCGGAAATAATTTACAATTTTCCGGAAGAATTTATCATTTGTAAAATCAGTACAAATAAATTCCGGACAGATTCAAAACTTTTCCGGAAGTAATTTACAATTTGTAAAATTTCGTCAAATGAATTCCGGATAGCTTTACAACCTTTTCCGGAAGTAATTTACAATTTGTAAAATCTTTAAGCAAGTTCCGTAAAGTTTTACAACTATCAGAATTAATTTACAATTTGTAAAACTTTTTTAATAAATTGAGGAATTAATTTACAATTTTTCTGAAAGATTTTACAATTTGTAGAATCGTTTTAAATTAATTCCGGACAGATTCAAACACCCTTTTCGTAAATAATTTAAAATTTGTAAAAATCCTTTTAAGTTTTTGAAGCGCATTTGGTTACGTTTCCGGAAATTAATTTGTAGAAATTTCCCAATATATTTTTTCATACAAAATAAATATAATTTCATTCTCGAGGTGTTTTTGTTAATTATTGGATATCACATAAATCATTTTTAAAATTTGCGGAGATTAGAGAGATCCAGCACGACCTCCCCGTTGTAAAGAAGATACAGTAGAGTCTGTATTCTCCCTTCGGAGTGGCTGCGGAGGGGGAATTGATGGGGGATTATTTCGTTTTTGATCTTCGTGACGTTTTTTATGGTAAACTCGATGCCTTCGATTACCCCCGTCACTGCTTTGATCATCATTTTCGTCACTACTGTTTTCAATACTGGGTTCGTGTGGTTGTTTTCTGGAGCGTTTTTGGTCTACAAACAAATTTAGACTGAATAAAATTAAAAAATGTTTTTACATCTAGCAGGTAAAGGCGGTGGTGGCGGTGGCGCTCTAGGAGGGGGTGGTGGAGGAGGCCTGGGAGTTGATCGGAGAATGCCAGGCAGACTGATCTGATCCTCATTTGCCCAGCCAATGTGCCTTTGACCTCTTGTATAGTGTTGTGGATAATGTTGTTGGCTTAGTTGTCGAGATCGCGGAGGTTCGTGTGGCGGTGGAGGTAAATGGGGAAGGGGAGGGGGCGGCGCTCTTCGATTCCTGCATAATAATGATCGTTTATTTGACTTATAGGTGAGTTACCCTGAAGCTCGATGTTGTCTATAACGCCTCATCCCACTTCCACCACTCATCATCCAATCACTATCATTGCGTTCCATTAGTTCCTCATCAAGTGGTCCATCCCGAGACCTATGCCATCTCGCAACTGGCCTAACACCCATTAGAGGGGGATGTGCTAAATCGTTGCTTCCTTCGTCAAGTGAGTCAAGCTAATTTAAAATTTTGAAATTTTAACAAAAAAAATCCAAAAAAACACACATGTTTCTCTTCTGAACTGTTTTCCTCATCGTCTCCAAAATGTTTCCCTTCAATTAAATCGTTACTGTCATTCCTCCAATCCCTTTTTCTTCTCCTTTTCCTCTTTTTTCTTCTTCTCCTTCGTTGCTCTACTGATTCGTGTTGATCCTTCCGTTGAAGCAATGCATTTAAAATAGCGTAGAGTATAACAAAAAAGGCAACAAGAGCTAATCCTAGCGCCAACAATAAGTAAGGAAAAAGCGCTGTAAAATAAAAAAGTTTAACAATTTTGTGTAAATGTTTTTGTAAAATTTATTACTTAAAGTTATTTGAAACAATTAATGTTTAAAATATATGTTTCAAGTTTGTAAACAAGTTTTCAAGTTTATTTAAATGTTTGTAATTTTTTAAGTTCGTACTTAAGTTTCCAACTTTATTTAGATGTTTTTGTTCAAGTTTATTTAAAACAAGTTTGTGTTTTCACAATAAAGTTTGTTTAAAGTTTTAAATGTTTTCAAGTTTGTAAAAATTATTTTTTTCAAGCTTGCACTTAAAGTTTGTTTTTAGTATGCAATGAAACAAGTTTCTTTAAGAATCAAGTTTGCAACTAGAAACTTGCTTCAACTTTTTTCCAAGTTTGCACTTCAAGTTTGTCTTGTTTGTTTTCAAGTTTTAAGTTTAATCTTAAAGTTTTAGGTTATTTATTAATTTACCTTCCATTTCCATTCCTCCACTGCTACCTCCTCCATTACTTGCTTGATTTGGTTGACTTCCGTCTGTTCTTCTCCCACGACTTTCACCAACCTCATAATTTCTACGCCTTTTATGCTGCTGTTCTGTATCATTTAATATAAAATGTAGTTTATTTGAAGTTCTGGGAAATCTTGTTGTTGTTGTCCAATTTTTTAACTTGACGTGAATTACGCCTATATTGAAGTCTAAAATTTTTTTAATTTTATTTTTGAAATTTTTTTTAAATTTTAAGATTTCTAAACCTACTATCAGGAGCAGTTCTCTGTTGGACTACTCTCAAATTTTGAGGTTCTGGCAATTTTTGATTTAAATTGGCTAGGAGTAAATGGTTAATGAGAACTAAAAATTATGTGTTTATTTTAATTTTTAATAAAAATTACCTTCAAAAAATAAAATAAAAATAAATAAGGTTGTTTTAAATGATTTTTGAGATCTTGAATAAATTTGAGGGTAATTTATGGATGTTGCAACTTTCAACTTCATTTAGTTGTTATGGATGAGCATAATTTCTGAATTTATTTATTAATTAGGTTTAAAAACAAGTTTTTAAGTTTGTAAAGAAATAAACTTGAATAAATACTAGAAAATTAAGATCAAGCTCAAAATAAAATTAAAACAATAGAAAACAAAGTTTTAAACAAATTTAAGATTGAACTTAAATTAAACAGACAAACACAACACAAAACAAACATGTTTATTAAAAACAAGCTTGAAAAGAAAACATGAAAAAAACATTAAGCTTACAACAAACAATATAAAACAAATTAAACAAACATTGTTTTTATTGTCGTAAACAAAACATGTAAATAAAAATTAAAATAAACTTGAAACAAGCGAAACATAAATAAACACAACAACAATAAATAAACTTCAAGGAATCAAAACACTATTAAATGCTTCAAGTTTATTTAATAAATTTCAAGTTTGTAAATTACTCCGAACATTTAAATAAAAACATTTTCTAAAAACATTCTTAAAAACATTTTCAAAAACATTTTCTAAAAACATTTTACAAAAACATTATAAACCTACCATGGTAAAACATTTAATAGCAATTTAGTTTGTTTGCTTCAATATTCTTTGAACTTGAGAGGAGAAAACTTTAAAAAAAACAACAGCAAGAAACACAAACTAAATATCAAAATTTGTTGAGAAATTTATATTCGCGTGGTTGCGCAATATTAAAAAGAATAAAAAATAAAAACTAAGAAAAATTAAAGTTTTGTTGTCGATTAAGTTAATAGTTGTTAAATGCATGAGCAATTGAATGTTTGGTAGCAAAATGATGATAATTGTTTGTGTGAAAAGAAGGAAAGATAGATGATCGATTCTTTTCCCCACACATACACTTACCTATTAAAACATTTGTTGTGGTGATCAGTTGAATAGAGCAAATCGCCGCGCGGTCGCGACATGTGGAAGCAAAAAAAAAAGATTGAAAAGTCTATAAAATGATTGCTGTAAATCAGCCAAAATTCCTGTCAAATTAAAGAAAAAATATTTTTTTTGGTTTTATTTTATTCTCATCAAATTGGGGAGAGATTTTGGAAGTTGAAAAAAAAGTTGAAAAAAAATATTAGAAAAAATATTTTTTGATGACAATTTAAAAAGCAAAAAGTGAGAAATGGAAGTAAATTAAAGTTGAAATATGAGTAATTAAATAAAGTTGAAGCAAAAACATAAAGATTAAAACATTAGAAAATGTTTTAAACAAATAAGAAAACACAAACAAACATTTAAATAAATTTAGAACATTTGAACAAAAACATTTAAATAAATAAAAAACATTGAAACAAACACAAATTTAAATTCAAACAAAACCATAAAAACACATAAACAGACGTTTAATTAAGATCAAACATTTAAACTAACAGAAACAAACAAAGCCTAGGATCAAAACATTTAAATAAACGTCAAAAACATTTAAACAACACCCTAAAAACACACAAACAAACATTTATTAAAACATTGAAAAACAAGTTTTCCAAAACATTCAAAACAAACAAAACATGAAAAACACACAAACATTTATTACTCTAAAACATTTAAATAAACTCACAAAAACATTTAAAAACATCAAACACAACAAAAACATTTGACATTAATTTTTAAATAAATGTTTTCCGCCAAACTCAAACATTCGTTGTAAAAGTTTAATTTCAAAATAAAACATAGTATAAAAGAAGTAAAATCGTCCACAACAAAAAGGGCACATTTCACATTAATTTTTTAAATTTTTAATTTTTTTTTCAGATTTTAACAATTTAATAATTGTTAAATTCTTTCTTCTCTTTCTCCTCAAAAAGGACTATTCCTCTCCAAAAATGCCTTCTTTCTTCCGATTTCCATTTCTTCTCGCTTCTGCTGGTGGCGTCGGTACTGCTGTTTATGTTGCCAAAAGCCTCTATAAAGACGATGAAGTTAAAAAGGTTACTGGAGGGGATATTCCAAAAAAGCCGAAAATGATTAAATCCGTCATTTTTGATTTTGATGGAATTATTGTGGATTCTGAAACTATTTTCTACAAGGTTTTTTTTAATTATTTGAAAACGGGGTGGTTGATCAAGGGGGAAAAGCCGCAAGTTTTGTCCGCAAATTGTGTTTTTGTCTCCCCTCTGTTGGAATCTTGGTTTTGCTCAGCGTTGTTTTCGCTGACCGAATCAAATTTCGAAAACCTTTTCTGTCCAAACACTGAATAATCGAGTCCTCGTATAACGGCATCCCTTAGGCTAAATTTTGGCAGTGTTAGAAGGGAAGTGATGAGGGATAGAATGTCAAATCAGGCAAAACACGCTCCTCAGGATTGAATTAGGCAGATGAAGGGTTAGTGCACGCATCTCACCCCCTTCTAATTCTACTACTTTACTCATTCTCCGTGTTCACTCAAAGTCAAATTCTCCTCTCTTTTTAAATTGTAAGGGAAGGGAGGAAGATACGAGGAAATGCAAGGGGAGTACGAGGAAATCAAAGAAATGTTTTTTTTTAATTTCATATTTTGCGGACAAAACTTGTGGATAAAAATTCGAGACAAAATTTACAAAAATAAATTTAAAAATAAATTTAAAGGCAAACGTAGAAGCATGTGCACATTTTGGTGGGGATTACACGCTTGAAATTAAACATGCACAAATGGGAAGGAATTTGACGGATGCTGTAGAGTGTGTTCTTCGAAGGTCTGGGCTAAGCGAGAAAAATGTTACGGAAAAGGTTAGTTTTTTTGGATTAAAAAATTTTTTTCTGTTAATTTTTATTTGAGCTATTATTTTTAGAATTTTTCATGTAGCGAAAAATTTTTTGAAATTTTTAAAAAATTTTTTATGGATCTTTTCGTCTATTTTTGGTTCATTTCCACTAATTTTCTTTAATTTACCCGATTTTTTAATAATTCTTCGGTAAGCTTGTTCATGGCTTAGTTGGTTGCTTCTGTGTCTGTGGAGGGGATAGTCCCGGGTTTGAACCCATTTGAAGCCCAAGCATTTTTAAACACTCTAGCCAGTGTTTCTTTTACTTAATTTTTTTAGTTTTTGTTCAAAAAAAATTTTTTTTAATTTTTCTGAAAGGCTTTCGTTATTTTTAATTCATTTCCATTAATTTTTCCTTAATTTATCCAATGTCTTTTATAATTTGTGTTCATGGCTTAGTTGGTTGCTTATGTGTTTGTGGGGTGGATGGTCCCAGGTTCGAATCCTTTTGAAGCTCAAACATTTTTAAACACTCCAACTAATGTTTCTTTTGCTTAATTTTGTTTTATTTTTGTTCGGAAAATTTTTTTTTAATTTTTTAAGGAATATTTGGATGTCTACAACAAATCTCTAGACAAACTTTTGCCTGACATGAAATTAATGCCGGGCGCTCGCCGTCTTATTGAACACTTGCAAAAGAATGGAATTCAAACTTCTATATGTACTAGCTCATCCAGTGCCGAATTCTCTAAGAAGGTTGATAAATGCGAGGATTTGGTTAAAAAGGTTTGGAGAATTTTTTAAAAAGGATTTTTTCTGTTTTTGAGTGAAGGGAAGGGGGGTGAATTAATTAAAATTTTTGGGGGAAATTTAGGATGGCTTCTGGAGTTTCTTTTCACTATTTTTTAAAAAAATCCTGTCAGAACTTGCTATATGGTCCACAGCAGTATTTTTTTATAACTCTATTTAAGACCTTTTTAAAAATTTTGTTCAGTCACTTTATGACCTTCACCTTCACTCTAGACCCTCGATTTAAGAGACACCTCATTATAAGTTACAACTTTCAAAGCTCCATTGGATATCTTATAGTAAGGCCCGATTATGAGTAATTCAAAAATTCATTTTTAAAATTAAAATTCAAAAATTTAGATGAATACCGTTGTTTTGGCTGGAGACGATCCAGAGGTGGAAGTTGGAAAGCCCGGACCTGATCCCTATTTGGTAAGATTTCTAAACTCTTTCCCCTCAAAAAAGCCTTTTATTTCAAGGTAACAATGCGTAGAATGACCCCAAAACCTTCAGATCCACTACAAGTCCTCGTCTTTGAAGATTCCATTAATGGGGTTAAATCTGCGTTGTCTGCTGGGTGTTCTGTTATTTGGGTACCTCAACAAGATTCTATAATTACTAATTGGGGAGGACAAGAGGCTACTGAGAGGAAATTCAAGAAACATCCCAATTTTCGAGAAATGATCCCTTCGTTGAGCAAATTCGATCCGGAGAAATATGGACTTCCGCCTTACTATTGAGAGAGAGAGAAGAAATAAGAGAGAGATAAAATGTGAGTGATTTTTTAAATAAAAATGGACATTTGGTCACCTAGGAGAAAATGGACATTTGGTCCCCTAGGGAAAATGGACATTTGATCGCCTAAGGGAAAGATTAGTCATTTCGGTCTCTCCTTGAGAAAAATTTCAAAATGGTCGGTCTATCAGAACGGGAAATAAAATTCAGTTGGTCACCCAAGGGAAAATACACTTTGCCACTGGCCTTTTCGTCACTTACGAAAGCCTACTCATTCTCACCCCTCTAAAAAGCCTTATCCTATTAATTTCCCTATTTTTTAGAATATTCAATATATAAAACCTCAAACTACAACCTTAGAATATAACCTCAAATAATTGTTAATATTTAGGAAAAGAGGAAATAATAATAATAGCTAATATAATTAAAAAATCTCCACCTAATTTATTATTGTATGTAGTATATTGTTTCTGTTATTGTAAAATAAAAGTTTTTAGTATTAAAACAAAACATTTTTTATTTATTTCATAAATACTTTAATTAAGAAAAAAACAATTTTAGTGTCTCAACAATTAAAAATATTATTTTTGAGATTGAGACAATTGATAAATTTGGGACACAGCCGAGTAGGCGCAAAGCTATGACTAGCCGGAAAAATTCCTGGATCTTAACAATTTTGGTACCAATCTTTTTTAGCTCGATGAGGGTATTCTCTAATGTCTCAATCTCTAAAATAACGAGGAAATTATTAAAATTAAGATGAATAGAAAAAGAATTTAAATTGAAGAGATCACATTTTTGGCGCGGATAATTAAATTAAAAACAACAAAAAATGGGGAAAATAAATAAGAAAAAAATATAGAAATTGTTTAAGAATTAAATTTAAAAGAATATTTCTATATTTTTTAACAAAGATTAAGAAAAGATTTTTTAATTTTTATGGGAAATTAAATTAATATTTTAGTTGGCAGGAAGAGGCAGAAATTGCAAATATTTGTAGGTGGGAGTTAACGAGAATGGCAATATAAAGTTCAACAATAACAACCAAAAAATTAAGTGGCCAAATTTTTATAGGTTCAGGAAGAGGAGGGGTGGTCATATTTAAATTGAAAATTATTTTTTTGGACACCTAAGGACATTTTGTCACCTAGAGAAAAATGGATACTTGGACACCTAGGGAAAAATGGACATTTGGACACCTAGGGAAAAATGGACATTTGGTCAATTCTCGAAACGGTCAGCTTTCGAAATGGTCAGATTTCGAAAATGTAATCTCGAGTCTGTTTTCGAAATTCCGGTCATTTTTCCAAGGGGTCTTCTCACTCCTTCAAAATTTGGCCGCCCTAATATATAAATTATAAGAGGTTTTTAAATCATGATTTTTAAGTAAAGGTCCTCGAATTAATTTATTTTTCCCCTTAAAAAGTCACTTCTTTTTCTGAACAAATAATTCTTGTAACCAACGTTTTCGTTCCACACTATTATTATTATTGTCGTCGTTAATATCCTCTCTAAATTTGCGTAATTTTGAAGGAATATTTGTATATCTGTTAGTTTTAGAGTAATTATGAGAAGCCTTTTTTGTCGAAGTAGAACTGCTGGTGTCGCTAACAATAGGCACACGGTCGACAAAAACGCCGGAACTATAGTCTGTAATGTCGTAGTCGTCTTGGATTGCTGAAAATTTTGATTGAAAATTTAATTTTTGGGGTATTTCTGAAGTTAAAAAGGGGTAAAAAATTGAAGAGGAGGGAAGTGGGGGTAGTTGGGGGGAAATCAAAATAGAATAGCCTAACAAAGCCGTATCGATGTATAATTTTGCACGAATACTTGTAATACTCATAGCTGTTTTCCAAAAAATTTTTTAGAATTTTTGGGTTTGTAGTTTCAAAGTTATGGCTGAAAGACTTGTAAAAATTCAACTTTTACCCACAAACTGTTGGTTTTTTGTCCATAACTTTTTTTCCAAAAATTGAAAAATTCTGAATTTTAGTTATGTTGTAGCAGACTTAGTGCTCTATCCAATAAAACCAAGAACTATTTCTGATTCCCATTGGTTCTCGAGTTATGAGGCTCTAAGTAACCGAGGTTCTCCTCTCCACAAAATATCCCTCCGAAAAATGTTGGGGGTTTTTTGACCACAACTTTTCTTCCAAAAATTCAAAAATTCTGGATTTGTGATATGTTGTAGTAGACTTAATGCTCTATCCAACAAAACTAAAAGCATTTTAAAATTCCAATTGGTTCCCGAGTTATGAGGCTTTAACTAACCGAGGTTCACCTCCCCAAAATATCCCCCTCCAAAATATATTTTGACCATAACTTTTTTTCTAAAAATTGGAAAATTCTGGATTTTTGGCTAGTTGTAGGAGCCTTAAAGTTCTATCCAACAACACCAAAAGTCTTTTAAAATTCCTATTGTTTCCTGAGTTATGAGGCTCTAAGTAACCGAGGTTCACCTTCACAAACTATTCCCTCTATTCAATTATTTTTGCTCTTTTCCCCCCTTTTCACCTTTTTTCTGTTGTTGTTGTTGATGATGTCGATGATATCGTCTAACATTACCAGCATTTGTTGTAGCCAACAAAAACAATAAAAATATCAAAAAATACAAGGAATGTCTCAAGACTGTTTTTGCCGTCATTTTAGTCATTATTTTATTTTTACTTAATATTAATTTTTTATTTTTTCACTAAAAAATTTAAAAAATTTTTTTTGTTTATTAAAATTGTTTGTTATTTTGTTGCTTTTTGTGGGGAACTTTGCTCTTTTAAATTTTTTTGAAAAATTAATTAATTATTAAAGGCAACTTTATTATTAGTCTATTTTAAAGTGTGCGAAGAAAATAATGAATAAAATTGGGGGGAGAAATGACTAAGAATTTAACTTGTTTTGAAAAATATTTTTCTTCCTTATGGTCACTGTAAAATTATGAAATACTATTTTTAATGAATATGAAGAAGTAAAAAAAATTATTTTTGGACGTTTTAAGACATTTGAAAATTTGGACATTTTGGAGGGCACGCGGACATATCGGGACGGACATATCCTGATATTTCAATGTACGAACAGTTACCTTACTGATTTCGGAACCTCGGCCACTGGGTCTTGGATAGTATATTGTCCCATCGAAGAATAGAGTTTTTATGTTTTAGAACACGTAAACACGCAAGAAATTATTTTTGTCACACCAATCCCGATATGTCCGTTCCGGTATGTCAGCACACCCATTTTGGGCAGTTGACATTATGAAATATTTTTTTGATAATTTAATTATTTTTGATTATTAAATAAATTTGGCAAATAAACTATAAAAAAATAAATTCTAGAAATTAATTCTAAGAAAAATGTTTATTAGACGAATGTGGATTTATTTTCTCCCCAGTCTTTTGTATTTATCCCCTAAACCACGCCTCTTTTTTGCTACTGCGCGGATGGAAATATGCCAATTTTTGGACACGCCCAAACTATTATTTTTACAAAAATGGTAAAATTATAGGAAAATGAATTTTAAAAATAATTTTGGTAGTTTTTGGCGTTCTGTTTTAAATAAAAAAAATAAATTTTTAAAATAAAAAGTTGGTAGTCTGTAGGGTATATGGGTTGGATATCGTGTCATAACTTAGCTATTAATGGGCCATTTAGCTAGTTTTTGGTATCATTTAATAGATAATTAAATAAGCTATAAAATAGTTCAAAATCAGAATTCTTGATTAAAAGGTAAATTGGTTGTGATTTAAAAACTAACATTTTTCTTAAAAAGTGCATGTTTTTGTAGTTTGTTGACTAGTACTTTTTTTCTTATAAAGTCAGAAAAGTTGGTTACAAAGTATTTTGTAGCTGATTTAATTCTCTACCGAAAGGTACTAAATATTTTTAATAAAGAGTGTAAATAGCTGAGATATGGGTGTCAAACTAGAGGTGAGTCAAAGGAACTGGAGTGTTATAAGGGCGGTTTTTCTACCATAACTTTTTTCTCAGGGTAGTCAAAAATTTGCTTTATACTTCATTTTGTAGCTAATTCAATTCTCTATCGAATGGTATCAAGAACTCCTAAAAAGAATTGTAAATAGCTGAGATATGGGTGTCGGAAGCTGATAGGTCGGGTAAAGCGATACGTTATGAGGGTGGTTTTTCGACCATAGCTTTTTTTCATGGGTTATTGAAATTTTTCCTTCTTACTTAATTTTATAGCTAATTCAATTCTCTATCGAATGATACCAAGAATTCATAAAAAGAATTTAAAATAGCCAAGGCATGCGTGTCGGAAACTTAAGGGTAAAGTAAAGCGATACGTTATGAGGGCGGTTTTTCGACCATAACTTTTTCCTCAGACTAGTCAAAAATTAGCCTCATACCTCATTTTATAGCTAATTTAATCCTCTATCGAATGATACTAAGAATTCTAAAAAGATTTGTAAATAGTCGACTCCTAAGCGTTAGAATACTGATAGGTCGGGTAAAACGACATGTTATGAGCGTGGTTTTTCGATCATAACTTTTTCCTCAGAGTAGACAAAAATTAGCCCCATACTTCATTTTATAGCTAATTTAATTCTCTATCGAATCATACCAAAAACTCCTAGAAATATTTAGAATTAGCTGGACTATCAAGTCAGAATAAGGCTAGGTCGCGTACCTGTGTTAACACACGTGCACTTGTGTTCAATGAAAAAATTAAAAGAAGAAACAATTAAAAGTTAATTCTTTTAAAAACTATTCTCCAATCTTTGTAGATTGGTATTAATTGAGATTTATAGTGATAACCTTTCTATTTTTTAATATTCAACGGAAATGGCATATAAAAATCATTATAATACTTTTTCTATGTACTCTACTTTTGAAGAGCGGTGCCTTTTGTAAAAAATATTTTCTTTATTTTTTTAATAGTTATTTAATTATATATTATTTTAAGTGAATATATGGTGTGTTTTGCTCTTTTCTTGAATTATAAAAATTTTTTTTAATTAGGCGAAAATAATAAATATAATTAAGGCAAGTACATTATTAGTCAAACAAAAAATATTATTAAAATAAAAAAATCAGTCAGATACCTAGTTAGTTAATTAATCTATTTATTAAGTCATTTTTAAATTGGAAATAATATTTATGAGTCAGAAAAATTTTTAGAAAAAAGTTATGGACGAAAAACAAGATATTCGTAGTGGTCGTTATACGCGACCTAACAGTATTCTAAGAACCATAACTCAGCTAGACTAAAATATTTTTTAATTTTTTAGTATCATTTGATAGAGAATTAAACAGGCTATAAAATGAGCTATAAAGAAAAATTTTAAGTTTGTTAAGAAAAAAGTTATAGACAAAAACCAATGACAAAATTCAATCAAGCGCCCAACCTAGCTGCGTTCTGGCTTCTGTATCTCATCTAAAAACGACTTTTCTTTAAGTTTTTGGTATCATCCGATAGAGAATTAAATAAGCTACAAAATGAGCTGGGAAGAAAATTTTTTGGTCGAACTATCAAAAAGTTATCGCCAAAAAACCTTTCTAGCAAGTTAAATCAAGTGCCCAACCTAGTTGCGTTCTGACTTCCGTTTCTCATCTAAAAATAAACTTTTCTTTGAGCTTTTGATATAATTCGATAGGGAATTAAATAAGCTAGAAAATGAGGTAAAAATCAAAATTTTTGGTTTGGGAACAAAAAAGTTATCGCCAAAAAACCTTCCTAGCAAGTTAAATACAAGCCCAACCTAGTTGCGTTCTGGCTTCCGTAGCTCATCTAAAAAGAAACTTTTTCAGTAAGTTTTTGATATCATTCGATAGAGAATTAAATACGTTATAAAATGAGATAGTAAGAAAAATTTTTGGTCGAACTGACAAAAAGTTATCGCCAAAGAACCCCCAAAGGGTATGATTTTTAATGAAAAATAATATTTAATAAAAATGACAGAAAAATTTTTATTTTTTGGCAAAATGTATTTTTTGCGAATTTTCACAAAATAAATTTTTGCAAAAATAAAAATAGAATATATTCTCAAAAAAAAGCATATTTTGCATAAAAACAATTAAAATAAATAAATTATTTTTACAAAGAAAATGACGACATAAGCAATAATTAAATAATCATTTATTTTTTTCCAAAAGGATTGTCACACCATTTTTCTATAGAAAAATTGTTTTTTAATTTTTTATTTTTGCAAATATTGGCAAATAACCAAAAAACACGTGAACGACATTTAAATCGAAAAATAAAAATATTTTTGGGATAAAATGTCATTTAATGACATAATGCCAAAAAATAAGGAGAGCACAGATTAATTATATAAATATTTATCACGCAAATACCTAAAAATATGTGTGAAAAAAATAAAAAATAATGAAAAATAATATAAAAATATATATTAAGTAAAATTTGCAAAAAAGGGGGAAAGTAAGGTTAAGGTTCTTTGTTTGCACCCAAATACAAAAATTTTTTCCAAAAAAATATTTTTTTGTATTTTCCATTTTTAGAATTTTTTTTCAGATTTCTATAGGTTTAGTGCCCTTTTTGAAAAGGCAATTTATCAAAAATAAAACTTTTTTGCTGACATTTTACACAAATTATGACGTGGGGACGAGTTGAGAGGTTATAGCTCGATTGCGGTTGCGCACAGCCTAATAAAATTGTCAAAAGAGGCGCTAGAGCTATGAAATTTTGCAGAGATGTCCTTAATAGTGTAGCCCAATAATTCTGAAAATTTCATAATTTTTGGTTAAGTATTTTAGAAATTATGGGAAAATTATAACGTGGGGACAAGTTGAGAGGTCATGGCTCGAATGTGGTTGCGCGCAGCTTAATAAAATGTCAGAAAAAGACCTAGAGCTATGAAATTTTGCAGAGATGTCCTTAATAGTGTTGACCAGATATTCTGAAAATTTCAGAATTTTTGGTTAAGTATTTCAGAAGTTATGAGGGAAAATGTCAAAAATATGGGGGAAAATGCGGATTTTTTGTTGTCTTTTGACCATAACTTTTGAAATAAAAAATAAAAAAATTGAAATTTCTAGGGATGTTAGATAAGACATTTAAAAATATTCTTACAAAATTTCAGAGCTCTACGTTCTCATTATTAGGCAAGTTTACAAGTCCGCGCCGAAATAGTTCTGCGCCGAAGGATATCGAGAATTTAATTAAATTAATGAAAAAGGCGTTTTTTGCATTTAAAAAAATTTTTTTTTAATTTTAAAAATTATTTTTTGGAACTGAGCCAGCAGAATATTTTGTAATTCTATTTTAAAAAAAGAAAAAAAAGAAATCTCCAAAAAATATAAAAATTTGTCTGGTGTGTGTGGGAACAAGTGGTACGAAGGAGGGAAGGAATGGAATGGGAGGTGAATAAAAAAGGATTAGAAGAGGAGTTAAAAAGAAAAATTTCGAAATTATTTTTATTTATGTTTTTGTTTTTAAAAGAAATTTTTTTATAGACAAGGAACGGGTTGGAGGGGGAAATGGGGGGAGGGAGGTTGGGGAGAAAAGGCAGGGGAAGGTAAGGGGAGGAGAAAAATTACCCCTAAAATACCCTAAAAATAAATTGGAAAATTTTTGTTTTGAAATATTATATAAAAATATAATTTTCTAGTATATTGTAAAGGTCATATCAAAATTAAAAGAAAAATATTTAATGGAATGATTATTTTAAAATAATTAAATAAAAGGGAAATTGGAAAGGAATGTGTGAGTGAGAGATAGGAAGCACCCACCCCTTTTTAATTAGTTTTTAATTAGGTCCAAGACGTACAACTCTCGAATGTGAATGAACTATTTGATTAAAATTAGTGCTAAATGATAAAGAATTAAATTTGATAAATATTTGAGGAAATTGGAATGAAAATTTTAAAAGAAAATAAAAATGAGGGAAGGAAAAATGTGGGGTTAGGGAAGTGTGCTGTTGGAATTTTTGAAATAACTTTTTGAGTTGTTTTGCTAAAATTGTGATTTTTGGCTATTTTGTAGCAAATTTAATTCTCTATCGAATGATATCAAAAGAATTTTATAAAGTCAATTTGTACTAGAGTTATAAGGCTTAAACTGAAGAGATGTACAATGAAGGGGGAGGATCATTCATCAAATCTTTTGGCATAACTTTTTTTGTAGTTTTTCAAAAATTCTGATTTTTGGCTATTTTGTAGCAAATTTAATCCTCTATCAATTGGTACTAAAAGAATTTTCTAGTAGCTATTCATTCTTAAGTTATAAGATTTAAACTGAAGTCATGTATAATGAAAAGAGAGGAGCATTCATTAGATTTTTTGCCATAACTTATTTTATGATTTTTCGAAAATTTTGATTTTTGGCTATTTTGTAGCTAATTTAATCCTCTATCCAATGGTACCAAAAGAAATTTGGAAGGTCAATTCATTCAAAAGTTATGTGGCTCAGAGTACCCTAAAGACGGGTGGGTGTTATTTCCTGTAAAAGAAAAAATGGGGAGAATAAAAATTTTGAAATCCTTAATTTTTCTTTTATTTTCATTTTTGTCTGAAGGAAATAAAAGAAAAAGATGACTTTCTTTTTCCTATTTACTAAAATTATTTAGCACTTAAAACATAAGGCGATTGGAGGGCGCTCCGACACGGGCACAGTGATCCATTTGCACAGTAAGACAATTGCACATTGGGCATCTGCACAGTGGACAATTGCACAGTAATTTGTGGTTAATTGCATTTGTGTTTGACTTTCTGATAAGTTTTTTAATAATAAAATGGTTTTTTTTAAACAAAAACAATTTTCCCTGTTCTATAAGCAATTTTTCCCGTTGTTGGAAAAGTTGTTCGCGGGAGACGAAAACTCGCAGAGATATAGGCTCCCGAAAATCGAAAAACAATAGAGTAAACCAAGCGGTTTTTTGGGGTAAAAAATTCGAAGATACAAATTATAGCTCATTCGAAAGAGCTTTTTGAGTTGAGTCGGCTGACACCAAAATCATCTTGATTGGATGATTCTGAACGAAGTTATGACCTATAGGTGAATGAGCCTTGCGTTTATTTGGAGTGTTTCGCGACTAAACAGGCGTTTTGCGAATAAATGGGTAGGTCGTTTTGCGAATAAACAAGATTTTACTGTCCAAATGTCCACTGTGTAATTGTCCTCTGTGCAAAAGTCTTACTGTGCAAATGGATCACTGTGCCCAAGTCGTGTCACCGATTGGAGGGGGTCATGTATGTAAAAAAAGGGAAAAAATTTTTTGGGTGGAAAGGGAAATTGGGCACAAAAAAATATTTTATTGGAACGTATTTTGTATTTGAGAGCAGAACAGTTTCTTTCCCTTTTTTCTGCCTTCCTGTCATGTCGCGGCCCGGTACGGGGCGATGCGGAACGGTTGCGCAACCATCAAAAATATTTTTCTATTAAAAACAGGCCAAAACCTGGTTTGAATCATTGACAAGTGTTTTTGGGTGAAATTGGAGAAGGAAAATAGAGGGAGAAAATAAAATGGAGAAAGGTAAGAAATAATTAAGAAAATTATTTTTTGGGGTAATTAGCTTTAAAAAAGCTTATTTTCAAGTTTTTCACTAAAATAGAAATTAAAGTTTTAAAAAAGTTTGAATAGAGATGTGTTGGTGTAGTGGGTAACAAGTTTGTCTTGGATAGCAAATGGGCCAGGGTTCGATCCCTATTGGGGGTTTTTGATTATATGGGTATTTTTTCTAATAAATTTTTAAATTTTAATATTTATTTGACCAATTAATTGTTTTTTAAATTTTTTTATTGAAAATAGGGGCAATATTTATTCATTAAATTAACTAATTAATTATTTAATCTAAAGTTGCGCAACTTCCCACACAACTTTAGTTTAATTCACCTTTCATTTAATATTTAATTGTGTCATGTGCTAGGCAAAAAATATGAGAATGACTGAAAGTTCTTCCACCTCTTTTTTATCATGTTTCCGGTCTATTTAGTTGTTTCCGTTTCCGCAGCAAGAGAGTGATTTAAAATAATTTTTTGATTTAATAGAAGAAAATAGGTATGTGTAAATTAATTTTTAATTATTTAATAGTTAGAATAAATAAACCTGGTAGGTTTTGTAAAAATAAATTTGGAATTTGTAAAAAAAGTTTTAAGCATTTTTACAATTGTAATTTACAATTAAAAATGCTTATTTACAGTAAATTTGAGACGTACTATATAATAAACTTTAAAATCTTTAGTTGAGTTTGCTGTGGTCAAGTGGGTGTGAGTCTGATTTCGGAATAACCTAAAGGTTTAGAGGTGTGGGTTCGATTCCATTTGGGTCAAATTTGTTTTTAATTAAGGAAATAATGTTTTTTATGATTTTTAAAATATTAAACTTCAAATTCAAACATTTTAAAATTTTTATTTTTCTATTATTCTATTATTTTTAGGAGTATTTTCCTTTAAAAATTAGCCTTTCCTATTTTCTTCCTATTTTCCAACCCTTCCTTTTATTTTCTTTGACTCATCTCCATTTCTTTTACATCAAGTCGCAGGTGCAAGGGTCACTCTAACTAGTAGCCAATTGGACTTTTTGTTTAAAAAAAGAAAAGAAAACGGTAGATCGGAAAGAAAAACAAAAACTCATCGCGCACGGCACTGCCAGCCTGGAAAACAAAAAAATATAATCTTAAGGATTGGCACCCCATCAATTTTTCGGGGGATGACCCCGAAGAAGCGAAAAAGGTTTTTTGGCAAAAATAAAAATCTATTCATTTTTGACCTAATTTTTTTGAATAAATAGAAGGAATTTTTTGGATATTATTAAGGAAGGTAAATTAAGAGGGATAATTTTTAAGGAAAATTTTGAGAAAAAAATTTAAAAAGATGCTAATACCCTTCTAAATTCTCTATTTAAATTTATTTAACAGCACCTTAAAAATCCCAAGATATTCAGGAATAGCTGAGGAAATGGTAGAAAAAGAGGAGGTTAGAGAAATCTCTCTTAATTCTTCACACTATTTCTCCACTATCTCTAACCTAAAATTCAAAACCCTTTAAAATAATAATTAAATCCATTCTTTTTGGGAAGATATATTTATTTTATGATTGCGCAGATCAAAAACTTGTAAATATAGCTAAGATAATTAATTAAATAAAGTACAAAAAAATTAATTTATTAAAATAAATAAATATTAATTCGTTCTGGCTGTTTTATATATCTTTTTAAGGAGTAAAACAGGTTTAAATTGAAGAAGATTGGTTTCAAAAAATTAAAAGTTCTTTTATTTGTTTGATTAAAACAAGTTTTGATTGAGAAAAAGAGAGAAAAAATTTTTTAGAAAAAAAGGAAAATAAAGAATCATGTTTAATAGGGATGAGACCGTTACTATCCCCATAATTCAATAAAGGGTGGATCCATAAAAATTATTTTTGGTATCATTCGATAAAGGATTGAATTAGCTAGAAAATGTTAAAAAATCAAAATTTTAGAGCTTATGGCAAAAAAGTTATAAGCAAACATCTATAGAACACTCCTCGCTGTGTATTAAACATTACTATAGTCCAAGCTTGATAACTCAAGATGAGATGGATCCTATAAAATTCTTTTATTTCATTGGATAGAGGATTAAATTAGCTACAAAATAGCCAAAAACTAGAATTTTAGAAAATCAACCAAATATGTTATGGCAAAAGATTTGATGAATGATCCTCTCTGTTCATTATACATTCATTCAGTTTTATCCCTATAACTTTTGAATAAATTGATCTTTCAAATTACTTTTAATTTCATTGGATAGAGGATTAAATTAGCTACAAAATAGCTAAAAACCAGAATTTTAGAAAAAGAGCAAAAAAAGTTATGCCAAAAAATGGACTGTAAGTCTCTTTTCAGAAACTGTACTTTAATTCAAATTTTGTCGATTTAAAAAAATTTTTTAATAATCAAGTCAAGCCCATTTTAGATATTTAAAAATAAATTTTACTTAATATTTAAAATAAAATTTAAAAAGAAAAATAATTAGAAAAAAATTGAGGATTTAAAAGATATTAATTTACTATTTAAAAAGTTGTTGCAGCATGACACAACCAGAAAAATCTGATCGGAGAGAAAATAAAATAATAAAAATTAAAATAAAAATCACAAAAAAACTAATTTAAATAAAGAGAAAAGGACGGCACAGGATTGCACCAAAAATTAAAGGAAAATTACCAAAACAAGCACAAACCAGCCTTGGGGTAAATCGGCGAAAAGTTTGGACAAGTTTATTGTGGAGAAGCTATGAATGAGTTGATGATGATAGTTATATTCTTCTCTCATTTTTCAATAACGCGGCGGGTGGTGAGAAGAAGTGTGGATTTTTGGAAGAAGGAAGAAGATTAAATAAAAGGGAACGATAATTTATAATTTTCCGGAAAATATATATGTAGTAGTAATTATATTTTCCGGAATTTAATATGTAATATGTATATTCTTTCCGGAAATGTAATTGTATGTGGAAAATAATATATTTTCCGGAAAATGTCATATGAAATTACTATAAACAATTTTCCTGAAATTCATATTAAAATACATACTAGTAATTATATTTTCCGGAATTTAATATTTTTTCCGGAAAGAATATTATACTGTTCTTTCCGGAAATGTAAAATTGTATGTAGAAAATAATGTATTTTCCGGAAAGGTCTCCATAATTTTCCGGAAAATACATCACTATAAATAAATTCTCTTGAAGTTATATTTCCGGAAAATACATTTGCTTTCCGGAAATAGTTACGTTAAATAATTTCCTGGGAAGTTGTGTTTCCGGAAGAAAATAAGTTATATTTTCCGGAAAATACATTTATAGTTTAGAATTTAATTGTATTTGTATGTAAACATATGATATATATTTTCTGGAATATGTTTTCCGGAATATTAAATTACTATATTTATTTTAATTAAAGTGGTATTTCCGGAAGAAAATAGGTAATATTTTCCGGAAAATACAAATATAGGTTTATAAATACAAATTTAAGTTTGAAATACATAGGTTTAATAAGGGAATCTTTGGTGTAATGGTTATCAAGCTTATTTCAGGTAACCTATAATAATTTGTAAGGGCGTCGGTTCGATACTCAATGGTGTTTTTTTCGGTCTTTGATGATAATTTTTAAGCAAGATTTAGAATTTGATATTTATTTGACCTATTAATCGTTATTTTTAAATTTTAATTTAAAAACTGGGATAATCCATTTAATTATTTAATCCATTCAATCTCCTTACTTTCACTTTTCCATAAAAATAAAAACCACCCGCCGTGTCATTGAGGAGAGCAACTTTTATTATTTTAATAATTAGCCTACGGGTATTTTTGCGATTGGTCATTCTTTGAGTCATGATTACGTACAATTTCGTGCCACGCGATTCCAAACTCCAGAGATTTTTTTTAATTTAAAAAAAAATAAAAAAAGGCAAATTATGTAATTAACCAGAAGAGCATAAATCTATTTTTGCATTTGATATTATTCACTAATTACAAGTAGATTCATTACAAAATACTAAAAAAGACCTATGAAAAAAGTTACGACAGGAAAACTTAAAGTCACGATAAAGGAGAATCACGCTAATGCTAATGCGTCATCTTCGGGATTGGATTGAGCCGATGAATGGAAAAATAAAAACAAGCAAAATTTAAAAAATATAGTCGAGTCCCGACTCAACTGAGTCCCGGACCCTATAACTTATGAAGTGATAATCACTTCATTTTGTTTTTGGTACCATTGGATAGGGCATTTAATAGGCTACAAAATACCAAAAAATCAAAATTCCTGACCGACTGGTAAAAAAGTTATGATCGATAAAGTGCCGAAAAATCCGATTTTTTTGAAAAAGTTAGTTTTTAGATCATAACTTTTTTACCAATCAATCGAAAATTTTCATTTTTTGGTATATTGTAGTCCATCTAATGCTCTATCTAATGGTACCAAAAATATTAAAAATTATCAACCTGTACTTGAGTTATAGGCCTGTGACTCGGTTAAACTGCTACGGTTTAATTTAAAATTACATATTGATTTACATTTATTTAATAATTTGTCGTATAATTTTGTCAAAATGTGTTGTATAGTTTAAATTAATCTTTTTTCAAAATTAAACTCTTCCCTAAAATCATTTTCCCATGACTATCAGTTAATTTACATATATTATATTTGAATAAATTTTTACAGGCAATTTGCTTTTCATCATACTCAAAGATCCTTTTCTAACTAAGGTCAGAAATTTAAATAAACAGTGCCTACTTCTTTTACATTAACTTTGCCCTTCCCCGCCTCCTTTCTCCTGTATATAAACCAAAATATTTCACTCATATTGCCAGTATATTGACATCTATTCTAGTTACCGATTTCTTAGTCCTTAAACTAATAGCATAGACCTAATAGACCTAAGATATTTTACATATTTTAATACATATTTTCAGAATATTTCAGACTGATTTTTTGATTAAAAAATGGGAAAAAAGAAATTGGAGGAACGCCTTCTATTGATAAAACATATCAACACATATGTTAAAACCCATCAGAAGGCGTATGCGGACTGGAAATCTTTCACTGCCGTTCTGAGGAATATAATAAATTCTACCGAAGAGGTATATAGTTTGTATTTTTCGAAAACTAATTTTCTGCAGGCATATGCTGCACTGGACTTACCAAAAGATTTTCTTTTGCCGGTTAAGAACATTGAACATCAGCAACAACGAATTGTCCATGCGGAAGCAATAAAAAAAGCCAACAACTTAATTAATGTATAATTTTTATCTTTATAAGTACTATATAGGGGGCATATATTATATTCCATTAAATGTGATATATAATAGTTAATTTTATTTAATTCAATAATATTTAATTTTTTGTTTAGAAAAAACCATGGCCTCCAATAGAGATATTCAACACAGCGGCAGTTAAGCTTCTTTACCCAAACTCCAGCGCATCTGGAATTGGAAAGACTTTTCGCAAAAATTTTTTGCATTCTAAAAGTCTCCAAATTCAGACTCTTTCGGAAAGGGCATGTGAAGGCTTATGCTCAGACGAAGACTTTGATAAAACTAAATCGGCTGCAAATAAGGAAGGTTTGGACGATGATTCGGATGAAGAAAATGAAGTAGAGGCAGTTGCAGAAGTATAATTTTGTGTTAAGATACAAACACTCTGGTCTATTCTACGGTGGCATACATTACAGTCCTGTAATTGGGGGTGTATTTGTGGGGGGTGTAATTCAAGTTTTTATATGGGGGCATACGTTACAGTCCTGTAATTGGGTGGGAAGGTATATTCAGTGGTATATTGGAGATACGGGGTATAGAAATTATCCAGATTTGAGAAATATTACAGTTCTATAATATATAGTACTATATTCGGAGGCATATGTTATATTCCATTAAATGTAATTGTATATATGACATCTTCGTTATGTCATATACGTAATATGTACCTCCCAAATCGGGACTGTAAAGTCTTCCAGGTCTATCACCACCAGAATGTCGTTGGTGATGGAACTAATCCTTTCATGGGACCGGAAATCCTATCGTACTAAATTAAAATTTTAGAAACAAAAGAAACGTCGTCAAGAGGATAAATGCGACACGGCACTTTTGGATCCTGCTGGTTTTGCTCAAGAACAACTTAAAAAAATAAGTGGAATATATAAGGACGAAAAAATGTCGCTCTCGGGACGGAGGTGCTTAAAATTGTTGAAGAGATCATCAATGTAAGCTTAATTGGAAAAAATTTTGAATTTTTTTCAGAATTATGATAGCTTCATTATGAATGCTATAATCTCATCCAAAAGAAATAAAACAGAGAGAGATGAGCTTACTGCAGACATAATTCGCGAATATAAAAAAATCCAAGCAAAGGGAGCAAATGCTTCGACGTCAGAACAGAGTAATGAGATATTACAACAGCTGAATAGTATCAAAAAGTTATTGAATTCTATGCAACAATCTTCGGATTCTGACCCTGCAGGTAATTTTGTGTAATTTTGCCGAAAAAAATTTTGCTTGGCGGTATAAACCGTATAAACCCCTCCTGGGCAGTATAAACCCTTCCAGGGGTATAGAAATCATGAGCTAAGTATACGGGGGCATACATTCAGTCCTGTAATTGGGGGGGGGGGGTGTATTTGGCTGTTTATACTTGTAAGCAAAAAATAACACCTCTACTTTTTAATTATTATAGAAGTTGAGGCAATATGCAGTGTTGTTTTTAAAGGTAATTCATTCAATTACTTGTGATCATGGCAGTTTTTATTCAATTATCTTTATTATTTATAGTTGTGCCATTCAACGAAACTGTTGATAATACAAATTATAACGAAAATGGGGAAGCGTTTGTAAAGGAAGAAGTTGAAATGGATATAAGTGAGCATGATGTAAATTAAATTGGAGGCAGATGCAGTATATTTGTTTGAATGTTTTTTAAAAGAGAAGATTAAATATTTGTTTAAAGAAAATTTTAAAAAATTTTATATTTTTTTGTTGTAACTTTTAAAAATTTTTGACTTTTTTTCGTAAATTTTTAATGTTTGTTTATCAATTATTAATGAGTGTAGTGCCGAAACAGCGTATAAAAAGCGAAACATGAAAAACGAAAGTCCGGAAAAGGCGAAAATATGGTGAAAGATGAAAGGACCACACCCCTGGTATACATATATTTCACAGTCCAAATTTATTTTTAGACAAATTCAATTTGGTCGAGGGATTGACCGCATAAAAAATCAACTTTTCTTTGTGTTCAAAGTAGGGTTGTACCCCGAACGCTCGGGGGCGGGTATGTCGGGGTACGGGGTTTTCCAATTGTTTCGGGGCGGGGTTCGGGTCGGGGGAGCAAAATATGGTCGGGGTTCGGGTCGGGGTACGGGGGTTTAGAGGAAAAATTTTTAGAGAAAAAAATGCTCAAAAATAGTTAGAAATCGATATATTTTCGTTGATTTATTCAAAAATTAAGTAGGATTTGAAGAAATTAGAGGGGATTTGAAGAGATTAAAGTGTATAACTTGGGATATAAGTGGATCTGGAGGGATTAAGTGGGATTTTTAGGGATTAAATCCTCCGATTACCATTCAACTTCCATTTACAGCGCCGCAGGCAAAATTTTGAATATTTGGAAGATCCTTAAGGCAAAAATCTTCCATTTTTTGCGCCGCATGCGAAAATTGGAGAATTATAGAAGGCTAGAAGCCAGATTTCTTCCGTTTTTTACGCCGCAGGCGAAAATTTTGAAAATATTGGAAAAATCTTCGTCGGAAATTTGCCTTAAAAATTTTCGGAAATTTTTCCAAAATTTCGGAAATCAGAAAGAAAAAAACGTCGGAAATCGGAATTTCGACCCACATCTGATACAGGGGTTGAAGGATTAAGGGTGGTTCAAGGGATATCAGTTAAAAATAAAATTAATATTTTCGAATTAAAATTTAACTCGTTTATAATTTGTTTTTGTAAAGAAATATAGAAACAATAGAGTTCTCCTTATATGGATCCGAACCCAATTCTATATTAACAAAATATCGGCTAAAACCAACGACTAAGCCACTCAACCACAAGTCTCTTAATAAAGAAGGAAAGAAAATTATGATATTTCATTCATTTTTCTTTCACAAATAATAAAAGCAAAGTAAAATGAGTGGAAATTTTTTAAATTTTCTCCATTAATTTCTCCAAAAAATGACATTTTTTAGGGGTATAAAACCCCGATAACCCCGAAATTTTTTTGGCCGGGGAACGGGGTTTTCACTTTTTTTCGGGGCGGGGTTCGGGTCGGGGAGAATCGTGAAAAAATCGTTCGGGAACGGGGTCGGGGTTCGGGGTCGGGGTACAACTCTAGTTCAAAGTTGGTGTAAGTACCACACAAAAAAACACTCAAGTCCATTAATTATTCACTAAATAACAAATTTATGAAATTAAATTTTTTGTATCATCGAATAAATAGTTTTGTCTAATAAAAATTTCTCGACTTTCAAATCTGGTTTACTATATCTAATATCAGAACAATTATAAGACAGAAGACCAAGAGCTCGAGCACTTGTTGATTTTGTATTTGAGAGAATAATTGCATCAAAAATAACATTTCTCATGATAAATTCCGAAAGATAAATCCCATCAATAATCCCATCAATACTGAGTAGAAAAATAAAAAGAACGAAGTCTGAGACTTCTTTCTTCATCAAGATCTCGAACCTCAAAAATCAACGGAAAACGGGAATACAGTACTTTAAAAAATATTTTAGCTCCCCAGAGCTTATATAGAATTTTTCTTTTAGGCTCATTTGAAAGCCCTTGAAATTTGCTACAAAATACCTCTTGGACTCATAAGTGTAAAAAAATTTGTTTAGGAGATAAAGTGCATCGAATTTCTTAAAAATTAAAAACAAGCATTTTATGGGGTATTTTAAATGATTCTGACAACATTGTGAATTAATTCCACCTTATCTTCTAAACAAATTTTTTTACACATATGAGTCCAAGAGGTATTTTGTAGCAAATTTCAAGGGCTTTCAAATGAGCCTAAAAGAAAAATTCAATATAAGATCTGGGGGGTTAAATAATTTTTTAAAGTACTGTAACCCCATTTCCCGTTGATTTTTGTGACTTGCGATCTCAATGAAGAAAGAAGTTTCAGACTTCGTTCTTTTTTCTTTTCTACTCCATATCACAGGAAATGATCACAAAAATTTTTTGAGAATTTATGGCCAAACAAACATCAAGTTATAGAGGTTGGTGCAATACTTTTTTCCGCCTCTATTTTGGGTGTGCATACGAAAAAGAAGTTTTTGAAAGTAAAGGTTTATTAAACAAAATATTTTTAATGCCTATTGAAAGAGGACATTCTATTTTATATTTTAGGAATAAAAGATATGATAAGAAAAAGTTTTTTTTAATAATTATGGGGTTTTAAATAAATCACTCTTTGGTGCAATACTTTTTTCCGGCACTGTATTAAATTATTAATTTGTTTCTCTTGTTATTTAAGCTGGAATAATTCACTAACTTGAGGAAATACGTTATCTAAAAATTTGAATTTCAGAACAATTCACCGGCTACTCATTAGAATCAGTGTGATTCACGATCCACCCATTAGAACCTCATGCTTATTTTGAATTAGGAATCAAGAGAGGAGCAGTTCATTTCAGTCCCGGCTCAGTTCATACCCGGCATATAACTCATGAAGGGATGGTTATCTCTTCATGTTTTTGATACATAGGATAGAGAGTTAAAAGAGTTACACTACTTTTTTGTCACTTTATCGATAGCTTTTTTTTATCAATCAATGGAAAATTTTGTTTTTTGGGTATCTTATAGAGTATTTAATTCTCTATCCATTTGTACCAGGGCTGTGCGCCAAAATTTTCGCGTGGCGCGCCAAACGCCAATTTTCGAAAATTTTAAAACACGCCAAATGTCAAAATTTTTAGAATAAATGATGGACTAAAACCAAATTTTATCACATTTTTAGCGCCGCAGGCGAAAATTTTTGAAACAATATTTCCTGAAGCCAGAATCCATCCTTTCTAAAGGCCGACACCAAAAATTATGGAAATTTGTGAGAACTTTATAAAAATTTAATAAAAATAAGAAAATCATGAAAAGAGATTTGATGGAGATCGAAGAAGTCATCGCAGATCGAGGCATTTTTTCGAGGACCATTATGCTGCGCCCTAATGGCACTCAACTGAGGCGTACCGTAAAATTAATCCTTTTTCAAAATTAAATTCTTTCCTAAAACCATTTTCACATGTTTATCATTTACTTTACATATATATTATGTTTAAATAATTTTTGGAGGCAATTTTGTGAGAATGTTTAACCTTATTTGGCTAAATGAATTTTTCTATTTAAAGAAATGTCAATTTGGAGAAATTAAATATTTGTTTAAACAAATTTATTTTTTTGCTGCTACGTTAAAAATTTTTTTATTTTTTTTTTCTTGTGAAATTTTTAATGTGTTTTATAACAAAAAATATTTTTCTTATTTGTTTCTCATTTTTTTAGAATCTAAAAAAAATTTCAGAAAATGTACCCATTCATTAATAATGCAAAATTGGCACGTAGCAAAACAAATATTGGACAATACAATGAGGCAATAACTAATTATGAGGAGGCAATACGTTTAATTGGTGTTCAGATTAAGCAGACTTATAATGATAATACTAAACGGAATCGGCTTGTTAAGGTTTTTTGTTTAAATTTTAATTATGAGTTGATTTTTGGTGGAAAATTGGGAGGATTTTGATAGGTAAGAAGGTCTACGGGGAATTCTTAGGTGGACAAGTATGTCCTCAATCTTGTGTTGTTTTTATTGAGATTAGGGTGGGGGCCCGGATCGGTTCGGTAGATCGAATCGGGCATCGAATCTTGGCCCGAAAACGACTCGAACAGCCAGGTTTGATAAAAATGAGGCCCGAAAAAATGACTCGAACGTCGGCCAAGTTCGAAAAATCCAACCCTACTTGAAATGACTATATCTGTAATATGTCCTAGTGCACAAGCTCGGATGTTTTCCTGGATTTTTCTCTTGACTAGAGGCGCAGAATCTGGGAAGGGATCGATTGATGAGTAAAGCAGTGGTCCATACCCAATGTGTTTTTTTGAAAAATCCTGCTCTCTACTTCCGCCCATCCTTTTTTTGACTGTATTTAAAATTTTTGGGGAACTGGATCTTTGATGATTTGGATCTTCTAGGGGAATTTCCTCAAAAACCTTAATTTCCTTCTAATAAGAATAAAATTAATTTCCAAGTGTTTGAACACTCTTCAAGAAGAACTCCATTTACTTCAACATGAATTAATTCCTGCTTTGGACCAATTAGCTATGGCTGCTTTTGATAATTGTTCGACTGATTCTGAGTCCCCACCTGCTGATCCGCCAGCGGGTAGTTCTCGTTCTCAGAGACTTTCAGGTTTTCTTTTAAATTTAATTTAACACAAATTTTTGCCTCCTTTTGACCCCAATTTGGTTTATTATTTTAATTTAGTTTAGGGTTCTATCGTGCTGTTCTAAATCGAAAAATGATTCTAAGAAGCGTACAATTAATTTTGAAAATTCTTTAGTCCGTAATAGAGATCTAGATTTTTGAAAAGCCTGGCCTGTTCCTGGCTCTGGGTCTGATTTATTGACCTGGGCCGGATCCTGAGTATGTAGTCCGGGAAAAACCCAGTCCAGTAAAACCTCAGGAAGGTCAAAAAATGTTTGGCCTGGACTATGGGTCAGGAAAACCCCAGGCCTTGGCTCCATCTCTTGTCCGTAAACGCTATCAATGTTTGCAGATTTGGGTTCAAAAAAGGTCCCAATATCCAGAAATCTCGCTTTGGATACCTATTCAGAATGCTTTTGGATTTTCAGGACCCATCTCTGGATTTCTCAGACATCTCTGGATTTTCAAATTTTCTCAAAATTTTCCTTAGAATCCATTTTTATAATACAAAAAATCATTTTTAGTTCAACACACACCAACATCTTCAGTTACAACTTCAAGGTCTTTTCGTAAATCTACAGCTTTTGCTGCCAATGGACGTCCTCTACAACAAAGCATGACCCAGTCAAAAATAGGTGCTTCCTCCTTTAACCTTAACAAACCTGTCGGAAGGTCGAGGACTACTTCAAAAAATGAGAAAAATGAAAAGGCATCCTCCCTTTCTACTTCTCAATTCAATGGCAAAAAACAGGAAAAGAAGGAAAATAAGCCTGTTTCTGTGGTGTCACCTCCAACTGATGAGACTGTTTCAACTAGCAATAATATGGAAGGATCAGGTTTTTTTAAATTTGTATTTAGGTGATTAATTAAATTTGTGTGTTAATTATTGTTTGGCGGAATGGTTAGGGTTCTAGTCCGTGAGGGGAACAGTTGAAGGTTCGAGTCCTCTCGTGTGTTAGATTTTTTTCTTTGCTTTTTCCATAGGCTGGAATGTGTTGTTTTTATTTTTAAAAATTTTTAAATTTATTCTGTTAAGATCTTATGGGTTTTTAAATTGAAAAAATAATTTTAGTCGTTTAATTTTAACCTTTAATTTGGGTTTTCTGGATAGTCAGCTAGAATAATTTATGATAGGGAATATTGAAGGTTCGAAATCCTTTCATGGGTTGGCTTGACTGCCTTTTCAATGTTTTTAGAAAATTTTTAGATTGTTTCTGGGTGTTATTTTCTTTCTAATGATGAGAATCTTGAGTTTTTCTATTGTAAAATTCCAAAAAATCTTTTTTAAATTTATAATTGGTGTTTGGTATAGTGGGTAGGTTTCTATTTTGTGAAGGGAGCCTTTGAAGGTTCGAGTCCTCGTGAGTGCCTAATTATTTCTAAGTCATTCCCCGGTAGCTGGTGTGGCGTGTTAATGTTCTTAAATTTTTATAAATTAATTTTGAGAGTCGTTTTTTTAATGATGAGAAGAATTTTTAAATTTCCAAAAAAAAATTTTTTAATTTCCAAACATTTAGCTTTTTTTTCAGTGTTTTCCCCAGACGCAATCGAATCCTTCCACATACCCGGTTATGACCAAGATTTAGTTTCACTTATACAAACTGGAATTCTTCAACAAACACCATCAATTCGTTGGGATGACATTTCTGGATTGGAGGAGGCTAAAATGTTGTTAATTGAGACTTGTATTCTTCCAATGGAACATCCAGTAAGTTTTTGAAATTTTTTTGAATTTTTGAAAATTTTCTGTTTAGGAACTCTTCCGCGGCATTCGCCGTCCCTGGCGAGGAATTTGTATGTTTGGACCTCCTGGAACGGGCAAAACACTTTTGGCTAAAGCACTAGCTAATGAATGCAGCACAACTTTCTTTAATGTTTCTTCGGCTACTTTAACTTCAAAATATAGAGGGGAATCTGAAAAGTTGGTTAGACTTCTTTTTGAAATTGTTGGTATTTTTTAAATTATTTTTTTAATTTTTGGGATTCTTGGGTTCTATTTTTCCTTCTGAAAAATATTTTTTGGAAGTTAAATCTCGACATTTAGATACTCCATTAAGTACTCAATTTAATCTATGTTTTTTAGATTTGGTTGATTACTGAATAGTTTTTTGGTTTAGCCAAAATTCTTCTGTTAACCGAACAGAGCCGAAAATTTTCGATTTTTTCTATTCAGTTTAAAACCTTCAATCCTGTTATTGAAAGGGAAAAGAAGCTGTCTTGTTTAGGATATACCACCTCATTGTAGGGGAAAGGCGGTTGATTTTTCCCCTAAATAGTTGAGTGTTTAATAACCTTGTTTTAAAGTGAACCCTTGAAGAAAATCGAAAGCTCTTAAAACCAACTCCCACCCCCAATTTTATATTTTTTCTTGGATGAGTTTGCCCCCTCCCTTAAGATTCGATTTGAATAAGTTCTAAAAATTAAAAAAAAATTTTTAAAAGGCCCGTCAACGCGCCCCTTCAACTATTTTTATTGATGAAATCGACAGTATTGGATCCAAGCGTGGAACTGATAGTGAACACGAAGCTTCCAGACGTGCAAAGTCTGAATTATTAATTCAAATGGATGGGTGTGTTGCTGATGATGGAAAGACAGGTTTTCTTAATTTTAAAAAGATGGTTAAGAAGGTCCGGGGGTATGAACAACCGAATATAAGAATCTTTATTCGGCTACCTAATGAACTTGATCAAATTATCGATTTTGAGTCTAGGAACTTCGCAAAATCTGGGAAGTAGCTATAATATATTGGAGTGTGTCATTCAGGGGTGAGCGCAAGAGGCAATCGTAAAAACGCAACGCAAAGCCAAAAATCAATGCAATGCGCTCACCCCTGGTGCCTTTTACTTTAGCGCTACGAACACACATTATTTTAGTACCTATCTTTTTGTATTTTTAGCACCGTAGGCAAAAGTTTTGTGAATTTTGAAAGGTCTAAAAGCTTTATTTTTTCGTCCGTTTTTTTACCAATATTTTTTTCACTTTCCCCTCATTTTGTGTGAGAGGTGGCTCCAGTTTCCCGGCCCTCCTTGTACGCCCTTAACCTGTTTTTGTCTGATATATTTTTAATTCTTTAAAGTCCTCGTTCTCGGTGCAACAAACTTTCCTTGGGACGTGGATGACTCTCTTCGACGACGACTTGAAAAAAGAATTTATATTCCTCTCCCTGATTGTGCTGCTCGATTAAATTTGATAGAAAATGCTTTGACAGGGATTGAATTGGATGATGATGTTAAATTGAGTGAAGTTGCTGAACGTTTGGAAGGTTATTCTGGTGCTGATATTACAAATATTTGCAGGTTTTTGAATTTTTTGAAAATTTAAAAGGGGTTTTGAAGGGTTTCGAATCGGGTTTTTCAAAATTTGGATAACCTGTGACATCTCTTTTGGGTAGAGGGTAAAAACCTGCCATAATCCGTGATACTTTCTTTTCAACAGCTTGTTCTTGGTTTTTTCAATAAATCATCCAGGCTTTTAGCTCATAAACTATTTTATAATAGATTATCAAAATTATTCCTTGAATAAAGCTCGATGGGTCAGGTTAAGAAAAATGTTGGTTGTGGTCCCGATTGAGTTTTCAGAATTTTTTTTTGGATTAGGGTTTGGATCGAAAAAAGTCTTGGGTTTCGTGCCGGGTTTTTTTTTAAATTTGAATTCATCCTAAAACATGATTCGGCTCTCAACCCTTCATTTTCAGTCCAAAAACGTTTCATTTTTTCTTTCTAGAGATGCAGCCTTAGCCCCAATGCGTGACTGTCTTCGTTCAACAAACAATTTAGTAAATGCCGATTTCGAAGAACGTAAAGAAGCTAGAAAGAAAATTCTTTCAAAGCCTGATTTAACTATTCGAATGTGCCATTTTGAGACAGCAATCAAAAAAATGAAGCCTTCAGTTACTCAAAGTACAGTTCAAAAATATTTAAATTGGATGGAGGAATTTGGTTCAAAATAAGGAAAAGAGGTTAAATATAAAGGTTTTTTTTAAATTAGTAATGGTTAAACTAGAAAATTGGTAGTGGTACTTTTTCGGTTTTGCCACACCCTCCCATATATTCGCAGAGGATATCAAGGGCGTATCCAGGGGGTCGGTTTTGGGGTGGGGGCTAACATGGGGTGCGCCAAAATTTTGGCGTTCCGAACGCTCTAGCCCCCTGGATACGCCCTTGGAGGATATATTTTCTTTTGCTTATTTGCTACAGAAAGCTCATGTCAATCTTTCTTCCTCAACTTCACTGAATATTCTCCCTGTGGATTAGAGCTGCGTCGAAATTTCGATTTTGGAAGATTTTTTCGATTTCCTATTTTCAAAGATTTTTTTGTTTCGACGCAGCTCTGCTGTGGATTCAATATTCCGCGTTCACTCAAATTTCCCCAAATGTTAATTTCAATTTTGATGGCATTGGAAAGAAAAATAAATCTTTTTTTTTTGTTAAAGTCTCTCTTCAATGAGAGACCTTAAAAAGAGGTCTCTCTTCAAAGAGAGACCCTTCTGAAAATGCCACAGGGAAAATTCAGTGAAATTGAGGAAGAAAGAAGACTGACCTTTCTGTACGAATTAAGGAAAAAATAGAAAATATATCCAGCGAATATATATGGGACGAGTGTGGCAATACCGAAAAGTACCGAATTGATTTATAAAGCATATACTAACAATATTTTTTGTAGAAATTTTTTTTGATTTTTTTGTTAGCCTTCGCGGATTTTTTTCTCTAATTTATAACGGTTCAATATATTTTGTATTATATTAGGAAAAATATTTTTTTAATTAATTTTTTGTCTAAAAGTTTTTGTTCAACCTAGAAATATATTTTACGCAATTTTTAAATTGTCCGCAAAAAAATTTTTTTACGCAATTTTTAAATTGTCCGCAAATTTTTGTCCGCAAAAAAATTTTTTTTGCGGACAAAAATTTTTTTCTGTCTAAAATTTTTTTTAATTAAAAAAATATTTTTACCAATTAATTTTGATTAAATTTAAAAAATTCTATAAAATTTTTTTCTGTATTTATAAATGACTATCCTCATTATATGCTTCAAAAAATATACTTACTTATTTTACCTGTTTCTTGTCTTTCACATTAAATTTTTATTTCAAGATGCTTATAAATAAATTTTTGTTTTTTTATTAATTAGAAAATTGTCTGATTTCAATTTCATTTTTAAATTTATTTATATTTTTTGCAGAAAATCCGCAAAATTTTTAAAATGTCCGCAACTTTTTAGAATTGTCCGCAAAATTTTAATTTGTCCGCAAGTTTTTAAAATTGTCCGCAAATTTTTAAAAATTGTCCGCAATTTCAAGATGCAATCCAAAAAATGAAGCCTTCAGTTACTCAAAGTCACAATTAAAAAATATTTATTTTTAAAATTTTTAAAATCTTTTCAAGGTGTCCGCAAATTTTTAAATTGTCCGCAAAATTTTAAGTGTCCGCAAGTTTTTAAAATTGTCCGCAATTGTCATAGTGTCCGTAAAATTTCGTCCGCAAAATTTTTAAAGTTTTTATCCGCAAATCTTAAATATGTCCGCAACTTTATATAGTCCGCAAATTTTGTCCGCAAAAATTTGCGGACTTTTTTCAAACTTTTTTTAACTTTAAAATTTTTTAAATTTAGCTACTTAATTTATTTAATTACCCGAATTAATTTATTTTTTTACAAAAATGGGCTCAATTTTTAGCAGTGACAAAAAGAGAAGAGCAGCTTTAGTTAGTGAACAGGACAAAGCTATTTTGGTTTTTTTTTTAATTTAAAAAAAATTTTAATTAAAAATTTTTTTCTTTTCTTAGACAGCAAAAATGTCTCGTGATCGATTAAAACAAGTCTGTAAAAGATGTGAGGCAAATATTGAAAGGGACAAGGAAAGGGCAAAAATACATTTGAAGGAAGGGAGGAAGAGGTTTTCTTTAATTTAAAAATTTTGGGGGTTTTTCTAAATTGTAAACTAGGGTTTGTGAAAGATTTAAGGACAATTTTTATGAAAAAGTTTTGAGTGGGACGGATCGTTGAGTTTTTTTGGAGGATTAACCTAGGAAGTCAGTCCCCAGAAGGTGAACAGCCATGGAGGTCAATTCCAAATATTAGGGTGTATAAAGGATTTAGGCGGATTAGGAAAAATTTGTGGGTTCTAGCCTATTAAATGCTCTATCCAATGGTACTAAGAACGGTAAGGAGTGACCACCCTTTCATGAGTTATAGGGTCCGGAACTCACAAGGAACCATCGCGTACTACCACCAAAACTACCACCAAAAATTTTCAAATAAAAATTAAAACATCGTGTCGAGCATAGTCGAAACCATATCGTAATACTTTCTTTTTCGGCCCTGCCCCTCGTTTCGAAAAGTTATAGGGCTTTAAAGTTTTCGACTTTTGGAGCGAGACTACACAAGAATTTCAACTACCTAATTTTTTTGTTTCAAGTTTAAAAAATTATTTTATTTAAACAATAAATAAAGACATAAATGTAGTGCAAACACCTCAATCACACACACAAAATTACAATAAAATTTATTTATTTTTTTAATCTCATTTTTTGGGGACTGGGCCGTTTTGGCACGGGCCGGTTTGGCGATAGCTTATAAGGTAGCGAGTTCGTTATCTAAAATGATAAAATTTTGCAATAATAACTCTCGTACCTTTATCTAAGTTCTCCAGAAATTTCAGAATTTTTAATCAAGAATTTAGGAAATTGTGGCCAAAAATGTTGATTTTCTGAAAAATGCCTAATTTTTCGAGGTCCATTGACTATAACTTCGGAAATATTTGATGAAAAATTCTGAAATTTCTGGAGGAGGTAGTCAAGGATGTCAAAGAAATTTGAGAAAATTTTTAGGAAATTAGGTCTAACCTAAGTGAATTCTTTGTGCTCGCGCCGGCGCCAAAACGACCCCAACCCCATTTTTTGTCGTTTCTCCATCCGATTTTTCATGTCTTCACTATAACATCTTCAATTAATCTTTTACTTTCTTCAAGTAAAATAAATTCTTTTTTAGTCGTTCAAGTTCGTCGTTAAATATTTTTTGTCGTATTTCCCTCTTTTTCTCGCATATTTCAACAGTTTTTCTTTCTTCGCGGATTAATAACCATCTTTCTTTAAAAAATTTTCTAACAGAAATATAGACAATAGATGAAGAAATTAATAAATTATAGGCATAGGATTTCCACAACTTTTCATATTTTTCGAATTTTAACATTGTCAATCGTTCAAGTTCTCGGGGTTCGTTCAAGTTCATTATTGCTCCATATGTAGCTTTAAATATATCAACAAGTAATTCAGTAGGCAATTTTTTATTTGGTTGTTTTAATTGCATTAATAGAGAAGAATAAATTATTTAAGCAAATCTAAAAATCTAGAAATTTATTTTACAAATTTATTTATTTTTTGATCAGTGGGACAATTTATCCCACTGATCCAAAATTTAAAAATGCCTATTTTGAAAAAAATTTTTATTTCTAAGGGAAATGTCTTAAAACTTAATTTTACACAGGTTTAGAATCGGTCCAGCGTCTTTTTAATTTTTATAAAAAAATTTAATTTATGGTCATTGGGACAAAATGTCCTATTGACCAAAAAACTAAAAAAATTTTTTTTTATTTTTTAAGGGAAATGTCTCTTAAAAATTAATTTTACAAGGGTTTAGGATCTTTTTGATTATAAAAAAATTTAATTTTTGGTCAATGGGACATTTCGTCCCATTAGAATGTCAATGGGACAAAATGTCCCAATGACCAAAAATTTAAAAAAAATTTATTTTTTTTATTTTTCCAGTCAAGCATTACTTCTTTTAAAAAGAAAGCGTTATGAAGAGACAACAGTAAATACAGTTTTGGGATATTTGGACAAAATTACCCAAATGATAAATTCTTTAGAAATGGCTCAATTAAATGCTGAAGTGACTGAAAGGTTGAGGGAAGGAAATGAGGCGTTGAAAAAAATTAATGAGGTTTTTTTTTAATTTTTTAAAATAAATATTCTAATAAGAAGCGAATAATCTCGAAAAAAACAAAAATTTTATTAAATTTTGTTTTTAGGAAAATCCGCTAAAATTTTTGCGGACAAAAAGAAATTTTTTTTGTTTTAGAGAATGTTTTTTACAGATTTTATCTGGGATTTTTATTAATTTTATTCTAAAAAATAGAATTTTACTAATTCTACAATATTTTTCCAAAAAATATTATCGTCCGCAAAAGGTAAAATTTAATTATCAAGGATTTTTTATATTAAATTCCCTGGAATAATCTTACTAATTTTTTAAAATTTCTTTTTATTTTTTTAGTCAATTTCAATTGAAGAAGTTGAAAGAATTATTGAAGAAAGTAAAGAGGCTGAAGCATTTCAAGAGGTTTTTTAGAAGCCTTGAAATTTTTAAATTTCTCTATGTTTTTTGTGGTTGAGCGGTATAGTGCTAAATTTTTTGGTCAAAGGTTCGAATCCTTTTGGCTTCTTTCCTTTTTAAAAAGTAAAAAATTAATTAAATTTTAATTTTTAAATAAATTTTATTTCAAAAAAAATTTTTTTTTCAAAGGAACTTGCATCCCTTTTGCGTAATAAATTGAGTGAAGAGGATGAATTGGCAGTAGAGGAAGAATATGAACAATTAATAGCTAGTCAATTACCTAAAGTAATTAATGAAAAAATTGGAGGGGGTGAAGATAAAGAAGAAATTGGGAGGAGAAAAAAAGGTTTTTTTTAATTTTTTTAAATTTTATTTTTGGTTTATAAGGTTTTTGAGAATTAAAAAAAAATAAGAATTAATTTGGTTGAGACCGGGGATGGGGTTTTCGGTTCGGATCGACGTTATAGTCATTTTATTGGGCTGCCTGACCGAGTCTTTTTCGGGCCAAAATTCGATGCCCAACTCTATCTTTCGGACCGGGCCGGGCCTTCAACCTTGGTGGAGAGGCAGAGGCTCCTTTGGAATTTTCCTGTCCAAAATTTTCCCCTTTTCAAAAAGAATTTTTCTTCTTTTCCTCCAAAAGTCGAGAGACTTTTGTGTTATTTTTAAACTTTTTTCTGGTTAGGTTGGAAGGGTATTTTTAAAAATTAAAAAAAATATTTGTAAAAAAATAACTTCAAATATTTTTAAGAAAAAGAAGAGGTACCTCAAAAGAAGCAAAAAAGAAAGGTGGAAGCGGTTGCTTTGGCTGCTGATTAAAAAATTAAAAAATAAATATGAAAGGAGACAAAATAAATAATAAATTAATTTATTTGAAATTAAAAATTTTTTTGAGAATAAAAAGAGGCATTTTAAAAATTATTTTTAATTTTTTAAAATTATTTAAAAACACATATGTATGTAAAATATATATTTTTTAATTTAAAAATTTTAATTAAGTGTTTCTTTCTAGATTTTTAATTTAAAAAAATGAATTTATTAATTAATAATTTATTAAAGAAAATAACACATTTTGATGGATTTTTAACAAATAAAGTGGGTTTTGTTTAATTTTTAATTTAAAAATGACTAAAAAAAATTTTTTCCCAAAATCATATTCTTCTTAATGTCTAAAAAATTTTAAGGAAAATTGGAATGTTAAGCTTTCAATAGCTAATTTTACTAGTTTTTATTTAAATCTATCACCTTATTATAAGGAAAAGCCTATCAAGTGTTGCGTGGTATAGTGGTGAGGGCGTTATGCTACGCTTACATAAAAAACGCAAGACGCCGGCGGAAGACGCTCGGCGACAAGACGCCGGCGGAAGACGCAGTTTCGTGCTTACATAAAATCGGCGTCTTCCGCTAAGCGGGAAGACGCAAAGCGTCAAAACGCTAGTTTTATGTAAGCACAAAACAGCGTCTTCCGCCGGCGTCTTGACGCCGAGCGTCTTCCGCAAAAAGCTGCGTTTTTTATGTAAGCACTAATTGCGGACTAAATTTATAACAAATATTTTATTGAAATTAAATTGAACAAATAATATTAAATCATTTTATCCTGCCATGATACCGATCCAACTTCAATGGTAAAATATTCTACTTAGAGGTCGGCGCGGGACGGGATCCCGACGGGATTTTCCGGGATCCCGGATTTTTGTTATTATCGGGATCATTCGGGAGGTAATTCTTCGGTTGTCGCCCCCCCTTTTTATGTTTCCCTGACCATTTTGAGCTTTTTTGCTTGACATATAATTTATTATATCCTAGGAACTGGAACTAGTTCCAGAGTATATCCTAGGAACTGGAACTAGTTCCAGAGATATTTTGGAACTTTCCCATCAGCCTCGATTTTCCCCAAAACTTTTTGTCTTTAACTATATGGTACGAGCCCTAGTCATTAAGAAATGGTCAATTTTTCATGTTTTTGGTATTATTTGATAGAGAATCAAAAGCTCTACAACATAACAAAAAATCAGAATTTTTGACCGATTGATAAAAAAGTTATGATATAAATACTTTTTTATCTCGAAAATCTCAAAAATATCGAAAAAAAAGAATATTTTTTGCAAAAAGTATACCTTTTTCAAAATCAATTTTAACCCATAAGATTTAACTTTAAAAATATAAAATTTATATTGATCGATAGAGAATGAATTGAATTTTCAAAATCTTTTTAAATTTTGAAAATCGGATTAGAATTGGCCGAGAAATGATCAAGACGCTAAAAGTTGCCGCAAAAAATTCAAACATGTTTGAATTAAAAAAAGAGACGCCGGCGTCTTGACGCCGGCGGAAGACGCAGTTTATGTAAGCACTCAAAAAAAGCGGCAAGACGCCGGCGTCTTTTACTCTCCTCATTTCCCATTATCTTTTCTGCCGCAAGACGCGCGCGTTTTTTATGTAAGCGTAGCATTAGGTTACACACTGCTAAATTATCCAAAAGGGTTGGGGTTCGATTCCTTTTGATGAAAAACAATATTTTCTTTGGTGTTTTCAGGAAAATAAATTTTGAAAATTTAAAAAAAAAAAATTTTCAGAAAATTTTTAAAATTAAAAAAAATTTTTTTTAATTTTAAAAAATTTTAAAAGAAAATTTTTTTAATTTTTAAAGCGTTTTTTCTCCCTTAAACCGGTGCAATCAATTATATTCGATCTCGATGGAGTTATAATTGATAGTGAAACTGTTTACTACAGAATTAATGAAAACACATTAACACATTTTGGTATTAATTATTCTTTGGAATTGAAACGTGGACAGATGGGGAGAAAATTGAGTGAAGGAGTTGATTATTTGTTAGAGACGACGAGGCTGGTGGAAAGGGGAGTGAAACCTGAGGTAATTGGAAAGCTTAAAAATGGATGGGAATGTTCTAAAATGTCAAACCTACTGAATTTTGCAGAATGAAAATCCCCTCAAAATTTTCAAAATGTCACTCTCCAAAATTTTCGGTACTTGTGTAGTTGCCCCCCCCCCATAAGCTCCGCCCCTTTTTTCTACACAGCTACCTAATTTAAAAATATCAATACCCCCAGAATTTTTCAAAATGTCACTTCGAAAAATTTCAAAAATGCCAACTACTCGAAAAATCTTCAAAATGTCCAACCCTTCAAATTTTCGGCACTTGTGTAGTTGCCCCCCCCCCTTTTTTCTGCACAACTACCAAATTTTCAAATGCCATCTCCTCGAAAAATTCTCAAAATGTCAAAACTGCATTAAATTTGCCTATTAATTTACAGGATTATCTAAAAGTTTATAAGAAATTTTACAAAGAAGAATTAGAATCTACAAAAGGAGCTGGATGGCCATTACTTTTTGGAGCCCAAAAATTAATAACCCATTTACATCAAAATAAAATCCAAATGGCTTTATGTACCGGTTCTTCGAGTAAAGAATTTCCGAAAAAGATTGGAAAAGCTAAAGAATTAATTGAAAAAATGAGCCCAATAGTTTTGGCTGGGGACGATCCTGAGGTTAATGAAGGAAAGCCTGCGCCCGACCCATATTTGGTTCGTGTTGATTTTTTGATTATGGGTAGATCCGAAAAAAACGTCCGCAAAAATATTTGCGGACACTTCGTCGAAATTATATCCACAAAAATTGTTAAAAAAGGTTACGACACCCCCGATTCCCAGGACGTCTCCGTTCCAAGTACTAAGGAGGCCCAGCGTTGCTTAACTTGCCAGATCGGACGGGATGGCGTGCTTTCAACGCGGTATGGTCGTAACCGAAAAAACACAAATTTCAATTGTATATCATCCAAAAGAATATCAAAAATATTAAAAACAAAATTACAGTATACCCAAAAACTAGAAAAAATTACAAAACGCCAAAATTAATTATTTTTTCTCTTTAATAAAGGTAACAATTCGTCGAATGTCCCTCCACCAACAAAACAACAATAACAACATTTTAGCTTTAGAAGACAGCCTAAATGGAGTTTATTCGGCATTATCCGCAGGTTGTCGAGTCTGCTGGATTCCTCAAAAACAATTTTATATTCCTGGGGAATTGGAAGAGTTGGAAAATAAAATAAGACGAGAAGACGACGAAAATCTTTTTGAAGGGAGAATTAATTCGTTAAATGAATTTATACCAGAAAACTATGGATTGCCTAAATTTTGAAAATGTTGTAGTAGTTTTTGATTATAGGAAAATCCGCAAAAAATAAAATTCAGGTTAAAAATTCAAATTCAATATTAAAATTGAGAATTTCTGCTTTAAAAATTAATTCGATTTGCGGAAAAACTCGATTTTTGAGCAATGTTTGGAATTTTGAAAATTGTTCGTACTCATGAATGCCTAATTTTTCTCGTACTTGTACACAGGTACGAGCTTCCCAAATACTCGTTCCGAGGACAAAAATGACCAAATAAAAAGTTTTATATTTTCCAAGATTTAAAAAATTGATAATTTAAATTGACAAAAGGTAAAAAGATTAATAAGCAAAAATAATCAAAAAATTATTTTCAATATATTTTGACCGAATTTGATCGGCTATAACTTTTTTATGCTTGATACGATCCGATTAAATTTTATATCGTTCGAAAGCACTCGATAAGCGGTATCTATTTTCCAGCTGGATGGATCAAGTCTGATCGCTCATTAAAAGGTTACCAGTCAATTAATGCAAGAAATCGTTGTTTTTCACACTTATCGACTTGTAGCATTTAATAGGCGATTAGACTTGATCCGCCCAGTTGGGAAAGAGATAACACTTATCAAGTGCTTTCGAATACTATAAAATTCATTCGGATCGGATCAAGCATAAAAAAGTCATAACCGAACAAAGTTGGTTAAATTATACTGAAACCCTCTCCCTCCCTCCCTCCCTCAATGCCCAATTTCTTTTCTGATGTACAAAATGGTCAGTCATTTCTTACTTGCATTTTCAGTCAACTTAAAAAAATTTTTTTATGAAAAACTGGTTGTTAACTTTAAAATCCTTACCAATTACCCTCTTCCACACCATTAATAAGTATAATTTTATAACCATCACTTATATATGTTTTTCCATATTTTTCAATACAATAAGCAATTTGCTTATTCACACAATTATTTTCACAACATTTGTATTCAATATCGTCAATTCCAGTCCATTTATATGAAAATACATCAAACTCAAAGCTATATTCTTTGTTCTGATATACAAAATAGTTACTTTCTAATATGAGATCGGTCAAAGAAGTCGGTCCTCTTAATCCCTCCAAATCCTTCGATATTCCCTTTCAAAAGATTTCTGTATCTTGACTAGTGTAGCAACCCAACCCTTCGGAGTCGAGATTGTTGGGGATCGGGGTTTGTCAGGGTAGTTTTAGGGGTTAGGATCGGGCTTTCTACCGAAAAATCGTCGGGGTTTCGGGGGTTGATCCCAATTAAATTATAATTAAACTATACTACCCATATATTTACGACAAATATTTTTTCTACATCTCAGTCCACAGGTATTTTAGGTGGTTGAGAATGATCGACGTTCGATTTTGATAGGTTACTTTAAAAAAAGGAAGGGGGCGAGGCTTATGGGGGGTAAACTACACAAGTACCTATATTATCAGAAAATACCCAATTTAATAATTTACTATTTTGCATTCTGCCAAAGCATTAACTTTCTCATATTTCTCATGATCTTCATCATCTGATTCATTATTATTATTTTCTTCAATTAATTTCTGATAAAAATTTTGTTTAATTTCTTCAATTTCATTTTTTTGGTCAAAATTTATTTTTTGAATTTCTTCAATCTTTTCTTCAAGAAAATCATTTTTCTTTAAAAGTTCTAAATTATTTTTCTTCACTTCAATAAATTTTGTTTGAAGATTGAGATAATTAATTCGGAGATTTGTTAAATCATCGTTTAATTGCTAAAATTTTATTAGGTATACCTCAGTCCAATACTGATATATTTTTATTATCAGTATTGGACTGACTTGTTTGGGATAACTCACAAGTACCAATTATTTACTAAGCAGTTTTTTAGCCGGGCTCAGTTCAGTCCCGACCCTAAAACTCATAAAAAGATGCTCATTTCTTCATGTTCTTGGTAGCTTTGGATTGATAATTAAAAGCTCTACGACATACCAAAAAATCAAACTTTTAGATTTATTAATAAAAAAGTTATGATCGATAAAGTGCCGAAAAGTTAGTTTTTGGATTCCAACTTTTTTATTCAGCAGAGGTGGGTCGGAATTTCGATTTTCGACGTTTTTTTTCCTTCCGATTTCCGAAAAAAATTTTGATTTCCGAGTTCCGACTTTTGAGCCACTTCCGATTTCCGACACCTCTGACTGTTCCGACCCACCTCTGTTATTCAGTAAAAATTTTTTATTTTCTGGTACTTATAGAGTATTTAATTCTCTATTCAATGGTAACAAGTCGAAAGTATTGGACCGATATATTTTTATTTTATATTTTTTATTTCGTAGTGCGACACTTGCGGACCGACTTTTGGGACGGACATTTGCGGATTGTTTTTGGGGAAAAAATTTTTAAAAATTAAATTTAATTTTCAAAGACGAAAAAAATAATTAAGTTTATTTTAATATCTTTTCGATGTGCAACTTCATCAAAATAATAGCTTATTGATCTAACAAGTTAGACAAAGTTATGATCGTTTATTTTAGCTCCGTACCTATTGCATCCGTTGAGTTTTTGCTGTTGCGGGGGAAGCCGGGCATGACCATGTCATCGATGATAAGAATAGGATTAAGTTAAGAGCCCAGACTAGTTACAAAGCTAGTTCCAGACATTTACTAGTTCCGTAGTTCTAGTTCTGGAACTGGAACTTTGCCCATCACTGCCCGCGAGGCGTGTGCCGCAAAACCCCCGCGCGAAGCGCGGGGGTTTGCACAAGCGCCTCGCCTACTCTACATAGGTTTACGTTGACTATTTTGATAAAAAAATTTGCCCTTCATTTTTGGAAATTTAATTTTTTAAAAATTTTTTTCCCAAAAACAGTCCGCAAATGTCCGATCCGCAAAAGTCGGCTCGCAATCCGCAAATGTCCGATCCGCAAAAGTCGGCTCGCAATCCGCAAATGTCGGTCCGCAAGTGTCGTACAATCTTTGGCTGTATATGAAAGGAATGCGGCACTCAATTTTTTCCCTTATTCTTAAAAATGGCTAATTTTCTTTTATTTTTCTTTCTATTTTTGATTTTTGCCTACGACTACAAATGCAAAAGGATTAATTTTTTTTTATTTTTTTATTTCGTTCGTTTGACTGACCGAGTTCGTCCGTGTTTGTCTGTCCGAGTTTGTCCGTGTTTGTCTATCCGAGTTCGTCCGTGTTTTATGTCCGTGTTTTAACTGACCAATGTGTCAGATTGACAAAACTCGGACGAACCCGGACAGACAAACACGGACGAACTCGGTCAGTTAAAACACGGACACACATCGGTCAGTCAAACGAACGAAATAAAAAAATAAAAGAAAATTAATCCTTTTGCATTTGTAGTCGTAGGCAAAAATCAAAAATAGAGAGAAAAATAAAAGAAAATTAACCATTTTTAAGAATAAGGGAAAAAAATTGAGTGCCGCATTCCTTTCATATACAGCCCAATCTTTTATTTTACTTCTAATTCCAAATCAGAATTTTCCAATCCTTTGTCAGTCATTTTGTAGAGATTTTTAACATTTACTTCTTCCAAAGAAGAAGTAATTTTCTCATATTTTTTATCATTTAATTTAATATTATTATTTTCTTCAATTAATTTTTGATGAAAATTTTGTTTAATTTCTTCAATTTCATTTTTTTGGCCAAAATTTATTTTTCGAAGTTGCTCGAATTTATTTTCAAGAAAATCATTTTTCTTTAAAAGTTCTAAATTCTTTTTATCCGCTTCAAGAAATTTTGTTAGAAGATTGGTAAATTCAATTAGAAGCTTAAATAATTTATTTATTTTATTATTTTTTTAAAAATTTACTTCTAATTCCAAATCAGAGTCTTCCAACACATTTTCAGTCATTTTGTAGAAAATTTTTTTAATTTTAATTGATAAAAAAAATATTTGATAAAAAATCTAAATTGAAAAGAATAATTATGTGAATAAATTATGCTCTTGTCCATTAGTGATGGTCGGGATTCCCGGTCTCGGTTCCCGAGTCGGGAAATTTCCCGGGTTTTTGAGCTCTCGGTCTCGGGGTTGATTCCCGGTCTCGGTCTCGACTCCCGGGTTTTTTTTAACTCCCGACCATCACTCTTGTCCATCTAATCGCAATTCGGGAAGTTAGTCACCAGGGATGGGCCGGACCACCTGAACCCGGCTCATCCACGGTACATACGAACAATACTGGACCATAGGTTTTAACAAACAAAAGAGGTACTTTCAAATGTGATTTGACGCATAAAAATTTGTTTGGACGCAAAAACTTTTCATAAGACGCGTAAAGATTGAATGGACGCGTAATGGGAAACAAAACTCCTCCAAAAGCCCCTCCACAAAACTCCTCAAGAAAAGAACTGAAAAAACAAATAGATTTTTTGTTTTTTAAAATTTAAATTGACAAAATGTTAAAAGATGTGAGGGGCAAAACACGGAACGACCAATGTTTTTTAATTCTGATAATTTCCAATAAAATTCTGATTTAAAAAATTCTGATTTTAGAAGAGAGTTGGTTCCTGACGGGGGGAGGGCAACGGGGGGGGGGGGGTTAAAAGATCTCTGAAATTCCCCGACTTTCGGGGACTGGGACCAACACTCTTTTAGAAATTATATCATTTTTAATAATATTTTGACCGTATTTTGTTCGTTCCGTGTTTTGGTAAGACCGCGATTTGTCTGTTCCGTGTTTTGGAATTTATCCTTTTGCCCCTCACCCGATTAAAGGTTAGATTTTTCTTAAACAAAATTTTCATTTCAATGGAAGTTCAAAAAAAAAGTAAAATTGAATTAAAAATAATATATTATATACTGAAGGATCTTTTTGCCCAAAGACTTTTTTGTAAATATGCTGAGAAAAAAGGATGGGCAAAAAAAGAATCAATTTATTTGTTGAGGGAATATTTTAAATTGTAGAGAAAAATTTTTTTTGACACATATACAAAAATATTTTTTACCAGCAAAATCAATTTATATATCACCAAGTACTAAGGAGCTAACTTGCCAGCTCGGACGGGATGGCGTGCTTTCGACTTTGCCTTTCTTTGATTATTATAAAAATCCAGGGTCAACTCTGAAGTTTTACAAATTTTGAAAGAGGATATCGAGGGATTTAGAGGGATTAATGGGAATAACTACCCAACTCTATGAAAATAAATATCAAATTCGGTACTTTTCCGTTATCCCTTTACCCCCTTTTTATTAATATGCCCAGAATGTTTAGACTTTCTTCGGCTCTTGTCCAGTTCATGCGTCCCATGAAGATTTATGCGTCCCAAGAGAATTTATGAGTCCCATGAAATGAATTGAAAAAATATTGCAAAATTAAAAAATAACATTTAAATAATGTGTTATAAGCCTTGTACCAGGGGTGTGCCTTTTTAGAATCACCACTGTGTACCAGGGGTGTGCCTTTTTAGAATCACCACTGTACCAGGGGTGTGCCGAAAGTGATTCTAAAAAGCGAACTGCGAAAGACGAAAGTCCAAAAAAGGCGAAAATCGGCGAAAGACGAAAGGCGAAACTCGCACACCCCTGCAATGTACCGCCGTGACTTTGGTTAAGAATTATCGGTACTTTATGGATATGTCACCCCCCCTCCTATTTTGAGTCTCAGAGTTTTCCTTAAACGTAGAAAATGTCAGAGATTATTTTTTTCTCCATGTCAATCATTTTTCTTTCTTCTTCAAGTATTTTGCTTGTTTATTTTGCCTTTTCACATATTTTGTACTTACATTTAACTCATTTCGTTTCTACATTTACCACATTTCACTTGTTTTGCTTGAAGAAAGAAAAATGATTGACATGGAGAAGAAAATAATCTCTGACCATTTTCTATGCAAAAGGAAAACTCTGAGACTCAAAATAGGAGGGGGGTGACATATCCATAAAGTACCGAATTATCGAATTGTTATTTTTCGATTCAGTTCGTCAAGGCGTGTCGAACCTTACCAGAGTCCTAGATCGATAATTTCAAACAGTTATGCAGCTCCCGTGTGTACCACCACTCCTAATTGTAATGTTTTAGGAATAGAAGGTCCCATTCACTTAGGCATAAGATATCCACTTAAATCCCTCCAAATGGGTTGGGACTAGAGTTTCACCGGAAGTTCCGGTTCCGGAAAGTTCCGGTGTTTTTTTGGATCCGGTTCCGGGAACCGGAACCCATATTGGATCCGGTTCCGGCTCCGGTTTTCAAATCGGTTCCGGGCAAACCGGAACTTTTTTACACCCCTAAAGATTGATTTTTTTTTTAAAATATTAATAAACTACTCGTACTCTCATACTTGTAATAAAAAAAATCGAAGAAATATGTTTATTTTCTTTCAATAGCATACTGACGAGCGGGTGTCCGAGTGGTTAAGGGTTTAGGCTTCACTCAAGGCGTTAGTGATTTTAAGTTGGGTTCGCTTCCCGGTTGTAGGACAATAACTCTTAAAATTTATCTTTCAACAAATAACTCATTTATTGAGTTTAATTTTGTTTTAAAAATCATTATATTTTTACATGGAGTAATTACGGTTTTTTGGCCCTCTAAAATTCTTAAAATTTTTCGTATGACTAATAAATGATGAATTTTGCTGCTTACAGCCTTATGGAATTTTCACAATTTTCGCCTGCGGCGCTGAAAAAGATAGTTGAATGGTACAACGGATGATTTGGACGGATCAATGTGGATTTTGAATTATATAGTGTGACATCAATGGGCCTAATATCCTTCTTTACTTCCTTATCCCCATAAAACGTATATCGCTCCTTCTTCCACTGATATCCCTTAAACCCCTTACAATTCTGAATCCTTATATCGTCCGATATCAAACACTTATACCACCAAATCCGTTCATACACCACTCTCTAACCCAAATATATCACTTATCGTCGACGATTTTCGGTTCGGTTTTGGTTAATCAAAATTCTCGGTTCGGTTCGGTTTCGGTTAACCGAAGAAGTTGGTGAACAGTCAACTCTACTTAAACTACAAATTTTTTAAAATTTGCCAGCAAAAATTTTTTTAAAAGTTCCGGTTCCGGTTCCAGGCCGGAACTTTGAAAAGTTCCGGTTCCGGAAACCGGAACTCAAATTGGATCCGGTTCCGGTTCCGGTCAAAATTTCGGTTCCGGTGAAACACTAGTTGGGACGTTTTGGCGCCTTGCCGTTTTGGCGCGAGAACAAAAAATTGGCACTTAGGCGAGACCTAATTTTATAAAAATTTTCTCAAATTTCTTTAACATCCTTGACTACCTCCTCCAGAAATTTCAGAAATTTTCATCGAAAATTTCTGAAGTTATAGTCGATAGACCTCGAAAAATTAGGCATTTTTCAAAAATCAACATTTTTGGCCACAATTTCCGAAATTCTTGACCAAAAATTCTGAAATTTTTGGAGAACATAGATAAAGGCACGAGAGTTATTATTGCAAAATTTTATATTTTTTGATAATCAACTCACTGTTTTATAAGCTCGCGCCAAAACGTCCCAGTCCCCTCCAAAACGATATTCCCTTGTGATATTCACTTTCAAAAGTTTTATGTCTTCAGAGGTGAATTAAAAATCCAATTACTAAGTTTAAAAGGGGTTAATTTTTAAATTTTTAGATGTGTGTTTTTCTAGAAATATAATTATCCGTCAAAACATTTTTTAAATTTAAAACATTCCCTCAACAAATAATTATCATTCTTTCTTTCTTCTCAGCATACTTCTCAACATATACCTATTACAACAAAATATTTTTCTTAAAATTTTCTATTCATTTCGTATTTATTACTCAACACACAAGTTAAAACTCCATAAAATAAAAATCTGTTTGAGAAAAAGAAGAATTATTTCTAAAAATATTTTAATAAATTTTGAATATATTTAAATTCTATTTTTATTTTAAATTAATAATTCATTAAAAATGAGTGAAGGATCATCTAATTTTAATTTGGAAGAAGAAAAAGTAAATTTTTAAAAAAGGATCAACCCATCTGGTCAACTCCCAGAAGGTCAACACCCCATGAGGTCAACTAGAATTCAACTTAATATATTTGGGCGGATTAAGAAGAATTCATGGGGGTTATTGGGGATGTCAGTGGATTTGCACTATTAAAATGAGTTGACCTCAGTTTCGGTTGAACATTAGGATATTGACCTTCTCGAGTATTGACCAGATGGGATGAACCCAAAAAAATAAAAAAAATTTTTTTAAAAAACAGAATAAGTATTTACTTAAACTTGAAGCTAATTATAAAATTCTTGAAGCAAAATTTAATGCAGAGACGAAGAAGTCTTATAATTTGGAAAAGAAAAATGAGCTTCTTGAAAAAGAATTAGAATTGGCCGAAAAATTGAATAATGACCAAAGAAATGAAATTATAAATCTGGAAAGGAGTGATAAAGAACAGAAAAATGATTTTAAAATTAAAAGCCAATTTCCAAAAATTAATTGTTGAAAATATTAACCAATTAGAAGAAGAAAATGTTGAGATGGTTCAATCTTTAGAGGAAAAAATTTATAAAGTAAATATTTAATCAAATTTGTTTTTTTTTAATTGGAATTCATCCTCCTTTACCTTTCCTCAAAATATAAAATACGAAAAAATTTTGTCCGTTAAAAAATTGGGTACTTTTCCGTTTTGTTACACCCCTCTATATTAATGCTCAAAATGTCACATATGGGGTAATTAAAGGTGCTGAGTCGAACGGTACCTTTCTTTTTCCCAGGAGATGTCTGTGAACCAAGATAAAGGGCTCGAAATGGTCAAAAACTATTGGGCCATTTTGGGGTAAAAAATTCGAATGTGCAAATAATAACGCATTCGAAAGAGCTCGACGAGCTGAGATGAATGACACCAAAATCACAGTCTTCGAGCAAGTTTGGACCGAGTTACGATACAAAAAATTGTGTGGTTCTTCAATTTTCAGGGATCTGAATCTCGGTCAAATCAAATCAGATTTCGTTGATCTTGGTGTCTTTCGACTCAGCTCCATGAGCTCTTTCGAAAAGGTGTATTATTTGTATATTCGAATTTTTACCCCAAAAATGAACTTAATCCCCCCTAATTTTTTGACCATTTCGAGCCCTTTATCTTGGTTCACAGACATCTCCTGGGAAAAAGAAAGGTACCGTTCGACTCAGCACCTTTTATTACCTTATATGTGACATTTTGAGCATTAATATAGGGGGGTGTAACAAAACGGAAAAGTACCAAAAATTGCGGGCACGAAAATTTTTGTCTGCAAAATTTTTGCGGACAAATTTTTTTTAGAAAATGAAACTGAATCAGAAATAATTTTTAGGCTTCGGAAATAGGCTTCGGAAAACCACAATTCCTGTTGAGTACATCTTCCTATTGCCATAAAAAATTTTTTGGGGTTAAACTACTGGAATAATTATTAATAAATGGTCCAAACACACACCACCTGGCAATTGTTTTTTAAAAGCTTATTTTAATTCTTTTTAAGGAAAGAAAGAACAATCTTGAATGCGAAAAATTAAAGAAGAAATTGAATCAGGTGTGGGATTATACTATAATTATTTAAAAAAATTAAATGGTCGAAAAGTTAGCTGACTTGAAAGTGGTACAGACCAGGGGTGGGCGCAAGAGACAATTTCAAAAAACGCAACGCAAGGCCAAAAATCAACGCAAAAAACGCAAAACGCAATGCGTCCACCCCTGGTACAGACCGCCCTTGTCGATAGGACAAGCTGTTAAATAGCAATTTTCAATTCCTAAGGGCAATGAAAGAATCTTTTTGTAAATCAAAATTGTTTGAGAGTAGGCTCCCCGAAATTTCCCCGTAAAAAATTTTTACCCATCCTCCTCCCCCCCCCTCCCGTAAACCCCCCCTCCCTCCCCTCCACATGAAAAGGCGCTCCGACACGGGCACAGTGATCCATTTGCACAGTAAGATAATTGCACATTGGGCATCTGCACAGTGGACAATTGCACAGTAATTTGTGGTTAAGTGCATTTGTGTTAGACTTTCTGATAAGTTTTTTAATAATAAAATGGTTTTTCTTAGACAAAAACAATTTTCCCTGTTCTATAAGCAATTTTTCCCATTGTTGGAAAAGTTGTTCGCGGAAGACGAAAACTCGCAGAGATATAGGCTCCCGAAAATCGAAAAATAATAGAGTAAACCAAGCGGTTTTTTGGGGTAAAAAGTCGAAGATGCAAATTATAGTTCGTTCGAAAGAGCTTTTTGAGTTGAGTCGGCTGACACCAAAATCATCTTGATTGGATGATTCTGAACGAAGTTATGACCTATAGGTGAATGAGCCTTGCGTTTATTTGGAGTGTTTCGCGACTAAACAGGCATTTTGCGAATAAATGGGTAGGTCGTTTTGCGAATAAACAAGACTTTATTGTGCAATTGTCCACTGTGTAATTGTCCTTTGTGCAAAAGTCTTACTGTGCAAATGGATCACTGTGCCCAAGTCGTGTCACCCATGAAAATAATAAATAGCTTTTATTTACACCAAAAAAAAATAAAAAAATAATTTATTTAATTAATTTGTATAAAGGTAAATACGTTATTTGAAAAGAAAATGAAAAGTTTAACTGATTTACACAATACAACTATTGTTTATGCTGTTAGTTTATACAATAAAATAATAGTAGTTAACCCACAGTCACCGTCGCGGCTTTTTACTAATCCACTACCCGTCAAGTGGTGGAGGGGTCCGACAAAACCAAAAGGGAGAGGGCATGCCGCGGCAAAGATCAAAGAGGAGTGGACACTGTCGCGGGGGTGGAGGGGTCCGATAAAAGAAATGGTCAGACAAAAGAAAGAGAGTGAGGAAAACCAAAAGGATAAGAAAGGAGTGGATTGAGGGATAATTTGTAAATCATAGATGTCGGGGGTGGTAATAAAATCATGTTAAACCAAATGAGTAATTTCAAGCCTGTCGCGGATGATTCATGTACGGATTACCCTAGATGTTACCGAGGCACGTGATTACCCTAGATGTTACTAAAAGTGATTACCCTAATCGGTGATTATTATGTTCTGTATCGTTAATATTTATTTGTTACTGATTACATTTGTTGTTAATTAAAGTGATAGCTGATAAATTATTAAAAAAATTAAAATTCTTTATTTTCAATCCCCAATACATAATTTTTGCTTCGCCAAAATTTGGTCCATGTTTTTAATCCTTTTTGGCAAGTTTTCAGATAATGACCTTGACCTTTTGACCTTAATCCTTTATTTTTTATCAAATTTAAAAATTGTTTAGAATTTTCTCTTTGATGTTGCCGATATTTTAAATTTATGCAAATTAACCTTTTAAAAACTCTTTGAAGATGCCGCCAATATTTTAAAAATTTTAAAATTTATGCTCCCGATATTTTAAATTTATGCAAATTAATGTTTTAAAACCTCTTTGAAGTTGCCGCCTATAAAAAGTTTTACCAAAATATTTCATATAAAAACAAAGATTTATTTCTCATTTGTATTCACTTAAAAAAAGTTCAAATAATTTAAAATATTTATTAATTTGCTCCTCATCTTTTTATTTTAATAGGAGCTCTTTTTGCTCCCCATAATTTTTTGCTCTTTATTCATAGGAGCTCTTTTTCATAGGATTTTTTTTATTGAATAATGGACTATATTCCTCCAACAAAACGCGCAAGAGCGTTCTTTATTGATAACCTTCTCTCTATCAATCAATCAGGAGGAGATGCTGCTCCACAGCAATATATTGAGCAGCTTGAAAATACTACAAAATTAATCAATAAATTTAAGATCACCAAAAATTATTCGAAATTCCTTATTCAGAATATTCCTGCCGACCCTGAGGCCTTATTATCAGGAATATTTCAACATTGCTTCAACCAGGCTGTGAACAACGCAAAAAACAACGGACTTGAACCTGAGGAGCTGAGTTGCACCGTAACAAGTGAGTTATTAGATTCTGATATCTGGATACCACTTAGGCCCACATCGCAAAATACCTTCAATACCCTGCTTAATCAATTCAATAAAGTTTCCCAGAGTAAAAAGCAGGCTGGTATTACCCTATGGGGAAAACCTTTTTCAGTTAATGTAATGGTCGTCGACAAGAAAAATTTGAACAAGGAAAACAACATTATTGGAGGAGCTCCCCGAAAACTTGCTCCTATTCATCATCAGATCAAGGAGCAGAATTTAATCAAAATTATCAACAACGATGGTTATTGCTTATTTTATTCTTTATTAGCAACACTTGTACGGCTTATTAGCAAAATGTCGCGCTCACAATTTTACAACTATATCCACGGGAGGTATGCATCGTGTGGACAATTCGAAAGGGAGACATTGGAGCTGATGGATCAAGTTGGAGCTCCTCTTGGTCAGAAGGAGTACAATGCTGAAGAGTGGGTCCCTCCCGTGATTGACTTTTGGAATGAAATGTATGCAGGCCAGTTTGTTTTTAAAGTTTTTATTTTTGATTGTTTGGGGCACTATAAGCCTTGTTTCAAATATGGTCCAGAGAATTATAATTCCCCATTGCTCCTCTATTTTGATGGCTCTCACTTTAATGGAGTTACTTGCACTGGTGGGCTTTTTGGGCAGCCTTATTGTTTGGAATGTGAAACAGTGTATCAACGTCCACAACAACATTCTACATCCTGTCGGGCACACTGTCTCAATTGCTCCCGTGTCGGTCCTTTATATCCATGCCCTCCGAGGAACAATTTCTCCAAAAAATGTAATGGGTGCTCCAAGAGTTTTAACAACGAAAATTGCTTCGACCATCATCAGAGTTCACGATTTTGCCAACAATCCAAACGTTGCGAAAAATGTGGAGTGATCTGGGATACAAAAGATAACACCAGAGGAGGCAGGAGCGGCCACATTTGCAATGAGCGCTATTGTTCAATTTGCTCAGGATATCATGACCCAAAGCGCGGATGTTTTATTAAGCCTTTGGAGCCCAAGGAGCAAAAGCCTTATCGATTTGTAGCTTTTGATCTGGAGACCATGCAACATGTATCAGATGGAAACAACAAGAGAAATCACCAGACAAATTTTATCGCAGCAAGAGTTACATGCCCCAAATGTATTGAGGAGGAGAAGGAGCTGTGCAAAGTTTGTGGGAGCAACAAACTTGTAACCTTCTCGGAGCGCCCATTTTCCAAAACTCCCGTAGATCTACAGAAAGTCACCGAGGATCCAATCATCTCATTTGTCAAATGGATAATTGGATTAACAACAGACTACGACACAATAGCGTTTTCACATTTTGGAGGGAGGTTTGATATGGTAATAGTGTTCCGGGAGCTCTTTCTTATGGGTTTTACTCCTGAAATGTTGAAGAGAGGAAATAAAATGTATGAGATGAAAGTGAAAATTGGGAAGAAGAATATACTCATCTTCAGGGACAGTTTCAATCTGATGCCAATGTCTTTGGCATCTCTTGTCCCAGCCTTTGCTCTCGAGGTTGAGGACAAACCTTTCTTCCCCCACCTCATCAATCAGCCTAAGAATTATGGAAAAGAGGTGTTTCCCATCCCCTCTGACTACTTCGCAGATGGGATGATGCCAGAGAAGAGAAAAGAATTCAATAAATGGTATGATCAGCACAAGGAGCTCCCATTTTACCTGGATGAGGAGCTCGCAGCATACTGTACCAATGATGTAGAAATATTATTAGCTGCTCTTATTGCTTTTCGACGAGAATTTATGGATGTGACAAAGAGAGCTCCTTATCAAAGAGCAGCTTCTTCAAAAGCTCACGGAGGTATTGATGTTTTAAGGGAATCAATGACAATAGCCTCAGCATGTATGAATCATTTTAGAACAAATCACTTGAAAGAAAACCACCTAGCTCTTGTCCCTGAAAAAGGCTACGATAATGTGGATAATCAGAGCCGCCTTGCTCTCAAATTTATGAAATGGTATGAGGAGGAGCACGGAGTGAAAATTCAATCTGCTCATTCAGATGGAGGGGAGAAAAAGGTTGGAAATTACAAGTTAGATGGCTGGATAGAAGAGGAGCAATTAGGGATAGAGATTAATGGATGTGTTTGGCATGGTTGTGAGCGGTGCTATCCTGAGGACAACACAGTTCTCCCTAATGGATTGACAGCAGCAAAGCAACGGGAGAAGGATACAAGGAGGATGGAATTCATTAAAAATCAAGGAGTAAATGTGCAACTCTTTTGGGAGTGTGAAATTAGTAGTATGCTAGAAAAAGACAGGGAGATGAGGAGCTCCTTCAAAAAGTATTTGGATGATGGCCCAATTGATCTACGGGCATGCTTCTTTGGAGGACGTACTGGCCCACTTCAGCTTTTCTACTCACCAAAAGCTGGAGAGAAAATATCATACTATGACGTCACCTCCTTGTACCCATTTATTAATGTAACTACAAAATATCCAGTGGGGCACCCGAAGGTACATATTCTCAATGAAGAGGTTCACTGGAGCAAGCCGGAGGACAACATATACGAATTGGCAATATTGAAAGTCTTTGTCATCCCTCCAAGGAGCATTGATATTCCTGTGCTCCCAATGAAAGTAGGAGAAGATGATGAGAGGTTGCTCTTTCCTCTCTGCTCCCAATGTGCAAGGGAGCACCCTGAAGGAGGAGTAAATGAAAACTACTCCTGCCCTCACTCAGACCATCAACGTGGATGGGTGAGCACCTGCACTTCACTCGAATTGAATGCAGCTCTAGAGGAAGGATACATCGTCATCAAGGTGTTCAGAGTTTTGGAGTTCAGGGAGAGCGACGACAAATTGTTTGCTCCATACATTTCTGAATTTATGGCAGCAAAAATTCACTCTTCGGGATTTGAAAGCTATATGAAGGGGAATTATGAGGAGGAGGAGCAATTTATTAAAGAGTGCAAGGAGAAGTTTGGAATTAATATAGAGAGGAGCAAGATGGGACCAAATAAGGGGAAACGCACACAAGCGAAGTTAATGCTCAACAACTTATGGGGGAGATTCTCTTTGAGGAATTTTGGGTTGTCACAATGTGCAATTACAGACAACCCAGCAGAGCTACACAAATACTATAACGACAAATCAATTGAAATCACCGACCTAGATGAGCTCACACCAGATATTTTGCTCATCTCTTACATCAAAAAGAAAGATTGGATTGAGGAGCACAATTGCTCCAATGTTGTCATCTCCTTATGGACAACGTCGGCAGCGCGAATTCATTTGCTCCGAGCAATGCAAAAAGTTGCTCGTTCTCCTGGGTGCTCTTTGCTCTACACAGACACCGACTCCCTAATTTTTGCTCATCCAATCAACAACTGTCCTCTTCCTTTGGGCCCTCACCTGGGAGAGCTAACTGATGAGTATCCCTCTCACGATATATTGGAATATTGCTGTGGAGGAGCAAAGCAATATGGCCTCAAACTTCAACGCAAGGGACAACAAGAAGTCGAATATGTTCTGAAAGTTAGAGGAATGACCCTAAACTACGATGTGCTCAACAATCAAGGATTGCAATACAACACATTCAAGGAGCAGGTAATTAATTATGCCAGAACAGGAGAAATTAGACCAATTGATATAATTTACCCCAATTTTTTGCGGCCATCAATTAAAGATGGTCGTGTCACTTCCCAACCACAACATAAATTGTACAAACCTGTTGTCAGTAAGGGAATTATCCGCCCTTCTGACTTTTCTATTCTCAACTATGGATTTATAAACAATCGACATCCTCGTATTTCGCCCCCATAATTTATTTTTTTGTCAATTTTGTCCCAATATTTCTAGGAGCCGGAAAGTAGGGGTACTCCTTATCTTCTCTATACCAACCATTGTTTCGATGAATATCAAATGTGTCATTCACATATTGTGAGGTCGTCCTCTCATTGTTTACGATGATTATCAACATGTGCCATTCACATGTTGTGAGGCATACCTCTCATTGAGATACAGTGGTAGCGGACTGAGTAAATTATTACATCCCTGGTTGAGTCTGATAAAGGAGTCGAATGGCGAAGCCGGTCTCCTACCCTCCCTCCTTTTTTTTCTCAATTTTATTATTTTAATTGCAATTTTATTGTTTTATGTTTTACTTTGAAATAAATTTTTTATGAAAAACTTGTGCAAATTTATTGTTTAAAAACAGGAGATTTTAGGGGTAAAAGTGCACAATTAAGAAACTAATGAGCAAAGTTTAGTGCTTGAAATAGGTGATTTTAGGGAGAAAAGTGCATAATTACAGAGAAAAAAATTGCAAAAAAGCAAAGTTTGCAATTTTAAATAGCTGATTTTAGGGGTAAAAGTGCATATTTTGACAAAATAAAGTGTTATTTTTATATTTTATTAAAACTTATGAATTTTAGGTATGCGTGCGTGTTTTTCGTATGCGCGTGTATTTTTAGGTGCGCATGTATTTTTTGACTACAAAATTTTATCCAAAAATAAATTGATTACAAATAATTACCAAATATCAATATTATTGTCTTCATCTTTTTTCAAAATAATTACTGGACTCTTCGGCTCGTCCGAAATTGCTAGTTTGTTTGATAGATCATTGGAGAGTTGATTCACCCATTTGCTAGCAAGTCGATCCTCTTGTTCAGGAACAAACTCGAGCAACTCCAATGGGTAATATCTGTCCTCTCCTCCAAATGGAAGGCGCTCAATGACACATTGCAAGTACGGATAACGTAAACGAATCCTGTGTCGAGCATAATAGTGAGCAGCAACGCTCACATTGTAAGGAAAAGGTAATCTCCCATAGGCAACGAGAGAATTTCCTCCATGTTGAGTAAGGCTATCTATACGAAAAGTTTTCTTAAAGCCATTCTGATCTTCATAAGTCGTTTGGACTTTTCGACCTAATATTTCCTTAAAGATAAGCACACGGTTATCAGGATGGTTGAGGTGGTCTCTTAAAGATTTTGCAGAGCACCCCAAAATTCGCGTGCATTCATCGATTACTTTATTGGAAGAGGAATGAGAATTCATTTTTTTAAAGAATGATTTTTTTCCAAAAATTTCCCTCTTTTTATACTCCACATTTTTGATATTTTAAAAGTTTACATTTTGATATTTAGGTCAATTTTGTTCAAAAAGTTGAATTTTTGATTTCCACCCATTTTCAATAATCATTTGAAAAATTTTTCAGAATATGAGCTCATCTCCAGAAGAAGAATTTATTAAGTTTATGCACGGATCGTGCGAATATAGGCAATTTAACAAGAGGAAATATATGAACGCTTTGAGTCAAGCTATCAGAGATGGCGCTCAACTTGACTTGGGAGCAAGATTAAGTGTACTCATAAATTATTTCAGAGCTGGAAAATGGTGCCATGATTGTCTAAAGTTTGTTTTGAGTCGTTTGCAATGCGAAATTATAGTACCCAAATATGAACATAATTTTAAGTATGAATTTTATCTTTGTCCAGATTGTTTTAAAATTACAAAAAGTTATCTCGAAATACATAATAATTAATTATTTATCATATTGTTTACAATATTATTTACAAATAAATCTGTATTTTTGATCGTATTTAATAAATTGATATACTGATAAATTGTATAATTTTGGGATAGAAAATATATTAGGGAAATACAGTGGTGAGCACAAGTCTTTGAGAGGGGTGATTGGTATTGGTTAGAATTTCTTTTTACATTTTTAAAATTTTTTAAAAATGCATTAACAATACAAGAACTTATTGGTAATGCAAGACTATCAAAATAAAATATTTGATTTTTTTCTAAATAAAGTGTAATCCAATGTGAGCCATCTTTATCATGAGAGTCCAAGTTGACAATAAGAGCTGTAGGGCATTTCAAACTATTAGGAGAAGGGAGCAAGTCACAAGGGAAGCACCCCTTGAAAATTTTGCTCGTCTTTGAGTTTGATCTCAAAATTTGAGTTATCTGACTGCTGTACATTTCTTCGCAAAATATTTAATCTGACCCAATGTATTGATCGAAATTGATAAATAACAAGACTTATAATAAGAAGAATGTACATAGAAATCATTCCCCAACAAAATATATGTCCATATATATCTTGCGGTGACTCCTTACATAGTTGAATTTGAGGGAGACTACCAAAAGGTTGAGGAGCAGCAGGAACAGATATACTTGGAACAGTAATGTTCCTCTTTGAGGGATATCCCATTCTTTGTAAATATTCCCTATATTCTGGAAGGTTTTGAACATCTACGCTCCCGTCAGTACTTAGAGTATTAACACAAGGAGTAAAAACTCGAATTAATAATAAGACTTTTGCAATATTTTTAAAAAACATTTTTATTTAAAATGAATAGAAAATGAACAATTTTGAGTTTATATAGTGGTATCACTTGTTATTGATCGATTTTTGTCTAACATTATTAATGCATCTGTTTCTCCCATTACAATAAGCATAACTCCTCCTTCTGGAACAGGTTGACTAAATTTAATATTCACTGAAGTCGACCCATTCTTTATTAGATCAAAAGTTCCACCATTATCTTCACCGCTATTTGTAAGATTGAAGACATAGATACAGTGGGTTCGCCCATATTGTTGGTATGTTATCCCATTGTTATCTGGTGTACCAGAAAATCCTATAGCATCATTCATGTCGTGAAATGCTCTCACATATGATTTTGACTATGGGTCAAATCGATATGTGAGAGCATTTCACGACATGAATGATGCTATAGGATTTTCTGGTACACCAGATAACAATGGGATAACATACCAACAATATGGGCGAACCCACTGTATCTATGTCTTCAATCTTACAAATAGCGGTGAAGATAATGGTGGAACTTTTGATCTAATAAAGAATGGGTCGACTTCAGTGAATATTAAATTTAGTCAACCTGTTCCAGAAGGAGGAGTTATGCTTATTGTAATGGGAGAAACAGATGCATTAATAATGTTAGACAAAAATCGATCAATAACAAGTGATACCACTATATAAACTCAAAATTGTTCATTTTCTATTCATTTTAAATAAAAATGTTTTTTAAAAATATTGCAAAAGTCTTATTATTAATTCGAGTTTTTACTCCTTGTGTTAATACTCTAAGTACTGACGGGAGCGTAGATGTTCAAAACCTTCCAGAATATAGGGAATATTTACAAAGAATGGGATATCCCTCAAAGAGGAACATTACTGTTCCAAGTATATCTGTTCCTGCTGCTCCTCAACCTTTTGGTAGTCTCCCTCAAATTCAACTATGTAAGGAGTCACCGCAAGATATATATGGACATATATTTTGTTGGGGAATGATTTCTATGTACATTCTTCTTATTATAAGTCTTGTTATTTATCAATTTCGATCAATACATTGGGTCAGATTAAATATTTTGCGAAGAAATGTACAGCAGTCAGATAACTCAAATTTTGAGATCAAACTCAAAGACGAGCAAAATTTTCAAGGGGTGCTTCCCTTGTGACTTGCTCCCTTCTCCTAATAGTTTGAAATGCCCTACAGCTCTTATTGTCAACTTGGACTCTCATGATAAAGATGGCTCACATTGGATTACACTTTATTTAGAAAAAAATCAAATATTTTATTTTGATAGTCTTGCATTACCAATAAGTTCTTGTATTGTTAATGCATTTTTAAAAAATTTTAAAAATGTAAAAAGAAATTCTAACCAATACCAATCACCCCTCTCAAAGACTTGTGCTCACCACTGTATTTCCCTAATATATTTTCTATCCCAAAATTATACAATTTATCAGTATATCAATTTATTAAATACGATCAAAAATACAGATTTATTTGTAAATAATATTGTAAACAATATGATAAATAATTAATTATTATGTATTTCGAGATAACTTTTTGTAATTTTAAAACAATCTGGACAAAGATAAAATTCATACTTAAAATTATGTTCATATTTGGGTACTATAATTTCGCATTGCAAACGACTCAAAACAAACTTTAGACAATCATGGCACCATTTTCCAGCTCTGAAATAATTTATGAGTACACTTAATCTTGCTCCCAAGTCAAGTTGAGCGCCATCTCTGATAGCTTGACTCAAAGCGTTCATATATTTCCTCTTGTTAAATTGCCTATATTCGCACGATCCGTGCATAAACTTAATAAATTCTTCTTCTGGAGATGAGCTCATATTCTGAAAAATTTTTCAAATGATTATTGAAAATGGGTGGAAATCAAAAATTCAACTTTTTGAACAAAATTGACCTAAATATCAAAATGTAAACTTTTAAAATATCAAAAATGTGGAGTATAAAAAGAGGGAAATTTTTGGAAAAAAATCATTCTTTAAAAAAATGAATTCTCATTCCTCTTCCAATAAAGTAATCGATGAATGCACGCGAATTTTGGGGTGCTCTGCAAAATCTTTAAGAGACCACCTCAACCATCCTGATAACCGTGTGCTTATCTTTAAGGAAATATTAGGTCGAAAAGTCCAAACGACTTATGAAGATCAGAATGGCTTTAAGAAAACTTTTCGTATAGATAGCCTTACTCAACATGGAGGAAATTCTCTCGTTGCCTATGGGAGATTACCTTTTCCTTACAATGTGAGCGTTGCTGCTCACTATTATGCTCGACACAGGATTCGTTTACGTTATCCGTACTTGCAATGTGTCATTGAGCGCCTTCCATTTGGAGGAGAGGACAGATATTACCCATTGGAGTTGCTCGAGTTTGTTCCTGAACAAGAGGATCGACTTGCTAGCAAATGGGTGAATCAACTCTCCAATGATCTATCAAACAAACTAGCAATTTCGGACGAGCCGAAGAGTCCAGTAATTATTTTGAAAAAAGATGAAGACAATAATATTGATATTTGGTAATTATTTGTAATCAATTTATTTTTGGATAAAATTTTGTAGTCAAAAAATACATGCGCACCTAAAAATACACGCGCATACGAAAAACACGCACGCATACCTAAAATTCATAAGTTTTAATAAAATATAAAAATAACACTTTATTTTGTCAAAATATGCACTTTTACCCCTAAAATCAGCTATTTAAAATTGCAAACTTTGCTTTTTTGCAATTTTTTTCTCTGTAATTATGCACTTTTCTCCCTAAAATCACCTATTTCAAGCACTAAACTTTGCTCATTAGTTTCTTAATTGTGCACTTTTACCCCTAAAATCTCCTGTTTTTAAACAATAAATTTGCACAAGTTTTTCATAAAAAATTTATTTCAAAGTAAAACATAAAACAATAAAATTGCAATTAAAATAATAAAATTGAGAAAAAAAAGGAGGGAGGGTAGGAGACCGGCTTCGCCATTCGACTCCTTTATCAGACTCAACCAGGGATGTAATAATTTACTCAGTCCGCTACCACTGTATCTCAATGAGAGGTATGCCTCACAACATGTGAATGGCACATGTTGATAATCATCGTAAACAATGAGAGGACGACCTCACAATATGTGAATGACACATTTGATATTCATCGAAACAATGGTTGGTATAGAGAAGATAAGGAGTACCCCTACTTTCCGGCTCCTAGAAATATTGGGACAAAATTGACAAAAAAATAAATTATGGGGGCGAAATACGAGGATGTCGATTGTTTATAAATCCATAGTTGAGAATAGAAAAGTCAGAAGGGCGGATAATTCCCTTACTGACAACAGGTTTGTACAATTTATGTTGTGGTTGGGAAGTGACACGACCATCTTTAATTGATGGCCGCAAAAAATTGGGGTAAATTATATCAATTGGTCTAATTTCTCCTGTTCTGGCATAATTAATTACCTGCTCCTTGAATGTGTTGTATTGCAATCCTTGATTGTTGAGCACATCGTAGTTTAGGGTCATTCCTCTAACTTTCAGAACATATTCGACTTCTTGTTGTCCCTTGCGTTGAAGTTTGAGGCCATATTGCTTTGCTCCTCCACAGCAATATTCCAATATATCGTGAGAGGGATACTCATCAGTTAGCTCTCCCAGGTGAGGGCCCAAAGGAAGAGGACAGTTGTTGATTGGATGAGCAAAAATTAGGGAGTCGGTGTCTGTGTAGAGCAAAGAGCACCCAGGAGAACGAGCAACTTTTTGCATTGCTCGGAGCAAATGAATTCGCGCTGCCGACGTTGTCCATAAGGAGATGACAACATTGGAGCAATTGTGCTCCTCAATCCAATCTTTCTTTTTGATGTAAGAGATGAGCAAAATATCTGGTGTGAGCTCATCTAGGTCGGTGATTTCAATTGATTTGTCGTTATAGTATTTGTGTAGCTCTGCTGGGTTGTCTGTAATTGCACATTGTGACAACCCAAAATTCCTCAAAGAGAATCTCCCCCATAAGTTGTTGAGCATTAACTTCGCTTGTGTGCGTTTCCCCTTATTTGGTCCCATCTTGCTCCTCTCTATATTAATTCCAAACTTCTCCTTGCACTCTTTAATAAATTGCTCCTCCTCCTCATAATTCCCCTTCATATAGCTTTCAAATCCCGAAGAGTGAATTTTTGCTGCCATAAATTCAGAAATGTATGGAGCAAACAATTTGTCGTCGCTCTCCCTGAACTCCAAAACTCTGAACACCTTGATGACGATGTATCCTTCCTCTAGAGCTGCATTCAATTCGAGTGAAGTGCAGGTGCTCACCCATCCACGTTGATGGTCTGAGTGAGGGCAGGAGTAGTTTTCATTTACTCCTCCTTCAGGGTGCTCCCTTGCACATTGGGAGCAGAGAGGAAAGAGCAACCTCTCATCATCTTCTCCTACTTTCATTGGGAGCACAGGAATATCAATGCTCCTTGGAGGGATGACAAAGACTTTCAATATTGCCAATTCGTATATGTTGTCCTCCGGCTTGCTCCAGTGAACCTCTTCATTGAGAATATGTACCTTCGGGTGCCCCACTGGATATTTTGTAGTTACATTAATAAATGGGTACAAGGAGGTGACGTCATAGTATGATATTTTCTCTCCAGCTTTTGGTGAGTAGAAAAGCTGAAGTGGGCCAGTACGTCCTCCAAAGAAGCATGCCCGTAGATCAATTGGGCCATCATCCAAATACTTTTTGAAGGAGCTCCTCATCTCCCTGTCTTTTTCTAGCATACTACTAATTTCACACTCCCAAAAGAGTTGCACATTTACTCCTTGATTTTTAATGAATTCCATCCTCCTTGTATCCTTCTCCCGTTGCTTTGCTGCTGTCAATCCATTAGGGAGAACTGTGTTGTCCTCAGGATAGCACCGCTCACAACCATGCCAAACACATCCATTAATCTCTATCCCTAATTGCTCCTCTTCTATCCAGCCATCTAACTTGTAATTTCCAACCTTTTTCTCCCCTCCATCTGAATGAGCAGATTGAATTTTCACTCCGTGCTCCTCCTCATACCATTTCATAAATTTGAGAGCAAGGCGGCTCTGATTATCCACATTATCGTAGCCTTTTTCAGGGACAAGAGCTAGGTGGTTTTCTTTCAAGTGATTTGTTCTAAAATGATTCATACATGCTGAGGCTATTGTCATTGATTCCCTTAAAACATCAATACCTCCGTGAGCTTTTGAAGAAGCTGCTCTTTGATAAGGAGCTCTCTTTGTCACATCCATAAATTCTCGTCGAAAAGCAATAAGAGCAGCTAATAATATTTCTACATCATTGGTACAGTATGCTGCGAGCTCCTCATCCAGGTAAAATGGGAGCTCCTTGTGCTGATCATACCATTTATTGAATTCTTTTCTCTTCTCTGGCATCATCCCATCTGCGAAGTAGTCAGAGGGGATGGGAAACACCTCTTTTCCATAATTCTTAGGCTGATTGATGAGGTGGGGGAAGAAAGGTTTGTCCTCAACCTCGAGAGCAAAGGCTGGGACAAGAGATGCCAAAGACATTGGCATCAGATTGAAACTGTCCCTGAAGATGAGTATATTCTTCTTCCCAATTTTCACTTTCATCTCATACATTTTATTTCCTCTCTTCAACATTTCAGGAGTAAAACCCATAAGAAAGAGCTCCCGGAACACTATTACCATATCAAACCTCCCTCCAAAATGTGAAAACGCTATTGTGTCGTAGTCTGTTGTTAATCCAATTATCCATTTGACAAATGAGATGATTGGATCCTCGGTGACTTTCTGTAGATCTACGGGAGTTTTGGAAAATGGGCGCTCCGAGAAGGTTACAAGTTTGTTGCTCCCACAAACTTTGCACAGCTCCTTCTCCTCCTCAATACATTTGGGGCATGTAACTCTTGCTGCGATAAAATTTGTCTGGTGATTTCTCTTGTTGTTTCCATCTGATACATGTTGCATGGTCTCCAGATCAAAAGCTACAAATCGATAAGGCTTTTGCTCCTTGGGCTCCAAAGGCTTAATAAAACATCCGCGCTTTGGGTCATGATATCCTGAGCAAATTGAACAATAGCGCTCATTGCAAATGTGGCCGCTCCTGCCTCCTCTGGTGTTATCTTTTGTATCCCAGATCACTCCACATTTTTCGCAACGTTTGGATTGTTGGCAAAATCGTGAACTCTGATGATGGTCGAAGCAATTTTCGTTGTTAAAACTCTTGGAGCACCCATTACATTTTTTGGAGAAATTGTTCCTCGGAGGGCATGGATATAAAGGACCGACACGGGAGCAATTGAGACAGTGTGCCCGACAGGATGTAGAATGTTGTTGTGGACGTTGATACACTGTTTCACATTCCAAACAATAAGGCTGCCCAAAAAGCCCACCAGTGCAAGTAACTCCATTAAAGTGAGAGCCATCAAAATAGAGGAGCAATGGGGAATTATAATTCTCTGGACCATATTTGAAACAAGGCTTATAGTGCCCCAAACAATCAAAAATAAAAACTTTAAAAACAAACTGGCCTGCATACATTTCATTCCAAAAGTCAATCACGGGAGGGACCCACTCTTCAGCATTGTACTCCTTCTGACCAAGAGGAGCTCCAACTTGATCCATCAGCTCCAATGTCTCCCTTTCGAATTGTCCACACGATGCATACCTCCCGTGGATATAGTTGTAAAATTGTGAGCGCGACATTTTGCTAATAAGCCGTACAAGTGTTGCTAATAAAGAATAAAATAAGCAATAACCATCGTTGTTGATAATTTTGATTAAATTCTGCTCCTTGATCTGATGATGAATAGGAGCAAGTTTTCGGGGAGCTCCTCCAATAATGTTGTTTTCCTTGTTCAAATTTTTCTTGTCGACGACCATTACATTAACTGAAAAAGGTTTTCCCCATAGGGTAATACCAGCCTGCTTTTTACTCTGGGAAACTTTATTGAATTGATTAAGCAGGGTATTGAAGGTATTTTGCGATGTGGGCCTAAGTGGTATCCAGATATCAGAATCTAATAACTCACTTGTTACGGTGCAACTCAGCTCCTCAGGTTCAAGTCCGTTGTTTTTTGCGTTGTTCACAGCCTGGTTGAAGCAATGTTGAAATATTCCTGATAATAAGGCCTCAGGGTCGGCAGGAATATTCTGAATAAGGAATTTCGAATAATTTTTGGTGATCTTAAATTTATTGATTAATTTTGTAGTATTTTCAAGCTGCTCAATATATTGCTGTGGAGCAGCATCTCCTCCTGATTGATTGATAGAGAGAAGGTTATCAATAAAGAACGCTCTTGCGCGTTTTGTTGGAGGAATATAGTCCATTATTCAATAAAAAAAATCCTATGAAAAAGAGCTCCTATGAATAAAGAGCAAAAAATTATGGGGAGCAAAAAGAGCTCCTATTAAAATAAAAAGATGAGGAGCAAATTAATAAATATTTTAAATTATTTGAACTTTTTTTAAGTGAATACAAATGAGAAATAAATCTTTGTTTTTATATGAAATATTTTGGTAAAACTTTTTATAGGCGGCAACTTCAAAGAGGTTTTAAAACATTAATTTGCATAAATTTAAAATATCGGGAGCATAAATTTTAAAATTTTTAAAATATTGGCGGCATCTTCAAAGAGTTTTTAAAAGGTTAATTTGCATAAATTTAAAATATCGGCAACATCAAAGAGAAAATTCTAAACAATTTTTAAATTTGATAAAAAATAAAGGATTAAGGTCAAAAGGTCAAGGTCATTATCTGAAAACTTGCCAAAAAGGATTAAAAACATGGACCAAATTTTGGCGAAGCAAAAATTATGTATTGGGGATTGAAAATAAAGAATTTTAATTTTTTTAATAATTTATCAGCTATCACTTTAATTAACAACAAATGTAATCAGTAACAAATAAATATTAACGATACAGAACATAATAATCACCGATTAGGGTAATCACTTTTAGTAACATCTAGGGTAATCACGTGCCTCGGTAACATCTAGGGTAATCAGGTGATAATTGGTACATGTTTACAAAGGTGTAATCTAGTAACGTACATGAATCATCCGCGACAGGCTTGAAATTACTCATTTGGTTTAACATGATTTTATTACCACCCCCGACATCTATGATTTACAAATTATCCCTCAATCCACTCCTTTCTTATCCTTTTGGTTTTCCTCACTCTCTTTCTTTTGTCTGACCATTTCTTTTATCGGACCCCTCCACCCCCGCGACAGTGTCCACTCCTCTTTGATCTTTGCCGCGGCATGCCCTCTCCCTTTTGGTTTTGTCGGACCCCTCCACCACTTGACGGGTAGTGGATTAGTAAAAAGCCGCGACGGTGACTGTGGGTTAACTACTAATAATGATAAAAATAATTTTTTATAGGTTTATGTTAAAACAAGGAATACGTTGAAGGGTATTGACAGCTTGTACAAATTAAGATATGAGGATGTACCTACAAAATTTGGTATTAGTATATTAAAGGATGTCCGTTAAAAAAATTTTTTTAAATGAAACTGAATCAGAAACAATTTTTAAGCATCTGAAAAAAGAAATTAAAGGAAACGGATTTGCATATTTAATTAACGGAACGGCTCATCTGTTCCCGGCACTATAACTCTAGAATGGACACTTCTTCATGTTATTGGTACCACTAGATAAAACATTAAAAGGGCTACAACATATCAAAAAATCAAAATTTTTGATTGTTAGATGAAAAAGTTATGATTCAAAAACTGACTTTTTAAAAAAATGTGATATTTCGGCACTTTATCGAGCATAACTTTTTTACCAGTCGATCAAGAATTTTGATTTTTTTTGGATATTGTGGCCTATTTAATGCTCTATTCAATGGTACCAAGAACAAAAAAGTGACAAGCACTTTATAAGTTATAGAGTCCCGGACTCAGTTGAGGTGTAGCCTTTAATTATGAAAATATTAAATATGTATATTTGGGGGGGGGGGGGGTGAGGGTAGGGGAAGATATAAATTTTTTATTTTAAAAATACATACATTTTAAGAGTGTAAAGATATGGTTAATGGTTTTGCTGAGTATCCATTCAAGAGATTAGAGAATTCTTTAAATTACTCCTTATTTTATTTGGAACTTAAATGCGAATTTATTAAAAAATCTGAAACAACAATAAATATAAGTTTAAAAAATAAACAACAAAATAAATTTATTACTTTTGATGTAATAAATAGAAGATATTTTAATGAAAGAAAAACATTATCTAATTTTTATGTATTCTCCGCTGAATCAAGGGATGTTTATGGCCTTGGCTTAGTTTTTCCCCCAACCAACAAAACAGACGAACACCCTTATGCCTTTTTTACCCAAAATGGAAAAATACTTGGTAAACATTTAAATTATTAATTAGAGTGCTGTGTAGATTACGCCCCATAAGTTTTGGTTTCCAAAATTATCAAAATTTTCACCTGTGCAAAAAGAGAGTGATGATAATTGAAACTCAGTTTCCACCTCCTCTTATTCACCCAAATCCCCAATAAAAAATAGTTCATTGATTTTCTACCCGGAGCTCGGAGCCAAGGGTTGAAAAAGGTCGGAGCTGTAGCTAACATATGCCCATAACACAGCTCTACCCAATAATAAAAGGAAGAAAAGTGGCGGGACCTATGTGGGGTAAACTACACAAGTTTCAAAATTACTTTTTAATTTATTTTTAAAGGTTATGGTATATCACTAAAGGATAATGCAGCTGAATATAAAGCTTTTGTTAAACTTGAAAACTGCATTACTGAAACGAATTTTGGTAATAATTTGGTTTCAAAACCTTTCAAATATGACGTTTATAAACATAAAATTCTTGATGAACTTTATTGAAATTTTGTAATTAATTTTGCTTCTATTTATTTTTTACTTTTTAAAAATTTAAACTAAAATAATAATTTAAAATTACACGTGATAATTAAATGAGCCAAATAAAATTTTAATTCTTTTTTTTATTTTATGGTTGTAATAAGGTCTAATGTGTCCAGTTTTGAAAAGAAAACACAACTCTTCTTTTTCATTGCCGCAGGCAAAAAGTGGGAATTTTGGAAAGCTAGAGCCGAATTTTTTCCGTTTCTATTCAGCGCTACAGAGCAAAAGTTACAAGAAAATATAAAAAAAATCCCCATAATCTTCAAAAGACCACAAAAATTCACATTTTTAAAATAATCCTCATCGACCTATCAAAATCATATGAAATGGGGAAAAATCCACACATATCGAAACCGTGAATTTTTAAAACCTAAATACAACTTTTAGCGATATTAGTTTCGTCTCATTTATTTTTATTCAAGAAAAAATGTATCTCGATTATGAGAAGAAACAAAAAAATTTTTTTTTGAATTCACATAAAAATGCTCAAGAAAGTTCTTTGAAAATGATTGTACGTATATTAAAAATAGTATAAAAAATAAATATAGGTCAAACAAAACATTTTTGTGCTTACTTGTATCAATTCAAAAAAAAATATATAGATGGACACTATACTCACGGGGGGTTTTTTAATAAATAAAAAATGCCAACTTTCAAGTCCCATAACTTTTTAGTTTCATATTCTTAGCCAAAAATATCCGAAAATTTTTTAGAGAAATCAGGATACTCTATCGATTAGTACCAAAAAAGTACAAAGTTTTGATATTCAGTCAAGACGAAAAAATTTAGTCTCATAAATACCCGCATAATAAACACCCCCGTGTTTAAAGAACCCATCTTATATTAAATAAAATAATTTTGAGAGCATTAAGAAATGGGGTCATCATCATTTTTTCTTGAGAACGAGAAAGAAGGAGATTGAACTAATAAAAAAAATTTTAGAAGAGTCATAGTGTTGCGCCGGACCGCATATTTGGTCGGAACAGGAACTGACCTGAACCGGATCTAATTTATTGGATCCGAACCGAATTCCGGACCAAAAAATCCTGGAACTTCCGCCCTACTGGGGCCGGAACTTCCGGTGCAACACCGCTCCCTAACCCCCATTTCCTCCCAAAAAAAAACGAAAAATTAATTTAAAAATTTCAATCTCTCCCCTCTTCTCTTTAATTTTTTAAGCAGTAAAAATAAAAATAACAAAAAAAAAACCTTTTTTTAAATTCCAATCATTTTATTTTTTTTACATTTTCTTACACACACACACAAACATATCAATATCATCTTTTTTAAATATTTTTCTCACTCTTTAACCATCAGAATCATCATCACTAACAATATTTTTATTCTTCCTAGGTCCTCCAGGTTTAATTTTTGTTTTAAGAAACATAGCCAATTCCTTTTCAAGTTGTGCTAGAAAAATGAAAAAAAATTTTTTTAAATTAAATTCTAATTAAAATAGATTTTAAAAAATGAAGGAAAGATTCTCTCTATATACTCTACGTTATGTAAGGACCAGAGATGGGATGGGGGTTACCCAAAACCCGGTCTTTTTTTCGACCCTGAACCCGACCAGAAGAAAATTTTGAAAATCCGACCCGATCTTTTTTCTCAACCCGTCCCATCCCTGGTAAGGATTAGTGAACGGGTAGTACCGTGTCACCGGCGGTATTATAATCCACTTAATTACTGCACGGAATATGGCATGGGCAAGATTTTCGAACCTGTGACACCTCTGATTTTGCTCACTATGTTTCAACCCCGATTTTTTTAAAACTGGCATCATTCGACAACTCGGTTCTCAAGCTTTGATCTAAACAAGTTCTAAGTACTTTAACAGTATTGCCCTCTTAACAAGAAATAACTCTAGTAGAGATCGAGCTGTGGACCAAGGACTGGGTTTTCCTGAACACAGAGTCCAGGCCCAGGCATTTTTTGACCTTCCTGGGTTTCTCCTGGACTACTGGCCCAGGATCCGGTCCAGGTCAATAATAAACTACCGCACGAAAATTCACAAAAATAAAATCCACCTAATTCATTTTTTGTATACTTTTTCTGTCTAAATTTTTGAAAAAGCTAACGAGAGAGAGAGGAAATTGACCCAAAAATGCTCCACAAAAAACTTTATAAATTAAAAAAAACCATTAATAGTAATTTGACATTCAGACGTCATTCCCAAATTAGCCACCAATTTAAGCTTCCCAACATTATCACGAAACATAACGTCAATACGAAATTCTGAAGATGGCTTTTCTTCAAAAATTTTTTTTAATTTAAAAAGAAAATAAAATTTCCAAAAAAACCTCCTTTTTCCTTATCAACATCAACTTCCCGTTCATTTTTATTTTTCTTTTGCTTACAATTAGCATTTGACACTTCTTTAGTGGAAATATTGTTGTTGATAGAATTTTTAACTTCAGTTTTCTTTAAAAAAAATTTTTTTAATTTTAAAAATGTTAAAGAAAAGAAAAACCTCAACAGTTGTTGAACGACGTCGAAGCGATGCTGAAATTGCAGCCTTTGCTCTAAAAAATTAATTTTTTTCAAAAAAAAATTTTTAGGAAAATTTAACCAAAGCAAGTCTCAAAATTAAAAAATTTGAAAAAGATTCGAATTTTTTTTCGAATATTTCAAAAAAAATTTTCGAAACATTCGGGAACCTCTTGGCCATCTAAAATTTATGACTGTGGAACTTGAAGGGTTGTGCGAATGTGTAGGGTTCAGTTTTGGAATCGAACCGAAGATTTCTTATAAGAAGGCGAAGGCGTAGCCAGGGAGTCGATTTCGAGGGGGGGGGCTAACATGGTGTGTGCGCCCAACTTTTGGCGTTTGGACGCAAATTCAGAACAGCAGGCGAAAATCTTCCGAATTTTGGAGGTTTAGGCAAAAATTGTCCTAATTTCCCCCCCCCCCCATCCCTTTCTCACATTTCGGTGGGAGGAGGGCTTCAGCCCCCTGGCTACTCCCTTGTAAGATGGCCCTTAAAATTTCTTACTTTCCAAATAATTTAAAAAAATACTTTGAATTATCATCTCCATTTTCTTCAGGATCAGTCGGAGGTGGAGGAGAATCCTTCTTATTATCCTTCCGAACAGATCCCTTACCATCAACTTCCCCATTCTCAACAATTTTTCCATTAACTTTATTTTTGTCATCTTCACTGTTTCCCGATGTATTCAATTTTAATTCAAGATCGCCATTTTCGTCTTTGACCTGAAGAAAAAATTTTTTTCACATTTAAGTCAGACACTCCTTCTTTGAGAAATAGAAAGGGAAGGAAAAACTAGCAGACCTACTCATGGATACGGATACAGATGATATCAGCGGATATCCGACTTAAATATCTGAATATGGATACCAAAATGAGTATCCGTGAGCAGGTCTGTTGAGCAACTCGGTTCAATCTTCTCCCAAAAAAGAAAAAATATTAGTCATTATCTCTTCCCCACTAATCGCTTACTTTATTAAAAAGAGTTTTGATTAATCTATTTTAGCCGCCAGCTCCTACTTTGAGCCCAACTCTTTCCAGTTATAACTGTTTAAATTAAGATAGCTCCCCGAGCCTTCGGGGGCGCGATTGCCCGGGACCGGTGTTTGCCGGGGTAGAGCCTTCGGGGTCCAGGTCGGGGTTTTTGCCTGAAAATTCGTCGGGGGACGGATCGAGGTTTTGCCCGCACGGGGGTAGGCGTCGGGTTTCGGGGTTTTCCAGAGTAGAGCATTCGAGATTCGGGTCGAGGTTTGGCCTAAACATTCGTCGAGGGACGGGGTGCTACCTTAGTTTAAATAATGAAAGAAAACCTTGTCGTCATCATCAGTTTTAATATCATTTTTCCCTTCAACAGAAAGGCGTTCCTCATCATCTTCATCACTATCTAGCCAGCTATGAAAAACATTATTCTTAACACGCGACTCAACAGCAGTTTGCTTTAAAAAAAACTTTTTTTAGCAAAAATATTTTTTTTAAATTTTACCAATGAAGATTGGCTCGTATTTACACCAAGACGAGAATCTGAAGAAGAAAATCTACGTGAAGGAGTAGAAGTTGTTTCCGATTTCTTCTTTGCTGAAGCTGAAGCACGTCCTTTTCCTCCTTTGCTTTTGCTGGTTCTAAGGATAAAATAAAAAAATTTTCTCGGCCAGGAAAAAAAATGAAAATTTCCAAGACTTGCGGATAAAAAATTGTGGACCTTAGGAACTATCCGAAAAAATAAATAAGTGTAGCGAGCAATAGGAATTGAACTACTTATATCGAAAAGGAATCGAAAATAGTATGAAAAGGCAGAAAATCTTTTTTCTGTTTAAAAACAAACTCCTAAATAAGATTGCCGTTTTCGAGTCAGGCTGGCGGTCGAATCATTTTTTCGGGCTTCATTTTTATCGAGTCGAAAAGTCTTTTTCGGGCCTAACTTTATCGAGTCGGACCGTACGAGCCTTTTTCCCAAATATGTTTCGGACCGAGTCAGGCCAACCCTACTCTTAAATAAAAATTTCCCCATCATACAAACTATGTATCATCCTCAAAAAGAATCCTAGTAAGTACAACAAAAAACCTTTCAATATTTTAAAAATTTTACTTTAACCAATCAAAAAAAAAATAAAACTAACGCTTTTCCACCGCCTTTCTTTTTAGAAGAACTTTCAACTTTGAATTCATCATCTTCACTCTCACTGCTCATTTCTTCAGCGTTTACATCACTCAGCGGAGTGGCACTTTTTACGCGCTTCTTAAAAAAATTTTTTTCAATTAAAATTCCTTTCAAAATAAACCGGTGTTTTGATATTTTCACTGCCCAAACGTTTAACTCCCTTCTTTTTCAATTGTGCCTGTTCTTCCAAAAACGCATCCAAAACATCTTGGGCACCGTCAACTAAATTTTCTTGTGGCTCCCAAGAGTCATCGCTGGGACCATATCCCCTCCAACGAACCTTAAAAAATGTTTAAATTATCAGATTTAGAATGAATAGTGATCGAGATGGGTCTGGACCAAGGCCTGAGGTTTTCCTGTACCCAGAATCCAGGCCCAGGCATTTTTTGACCTTTCTAGGTTTCCTGAGCCTGTGTTCTTCCTGGACTACAGGCCGAAGAAACTGCCCAGGTCATTGAATCAACCTGGAACCCAGGAATAGGCCCAGTCTTTTCAAAAATCTCAATCAGCCAAAAATATCACAAACAGATCAAATGTCAGAAAAGTAGGTTAGAAACAGGAAAACAAAAATAGGATTCGTGACCCATCTATGGCCTGTGGTACATATTAAGGGCGGACACGGACAAAACTTGCAAACTTACTATCTATAAAAGTTTTGCAAATGACACGAGATATTTTTTTTAGTGTTAAAAATCGAAAAGTAATTAAAACTTACAAGAAAAAGTGTTTTGCCTCTCTCCCTTTTCTGCTTTAATATCTTCTCGACTTCATATTCTTTATCGTCTTCTTCATCGCCAGAGGCAACAACGCCGTTTACGTCATCTGTATTGGTCACAACATCAATCTGAAAAAAATTTTTAATAGCAAAAATCCCAAACGAGGTCTTAAAACTAAACACTTACAAAAAACCCTAAAGTGGAAGTCTATTACTCCAAAAGAAAATCGAAACAATGAATCAGAAAATAGGGGCTCCCCATAAATTTGAGAAAATGTGTACTTCTTGTGGGTTATCCCTAGCCTTTTTTGCGGACGCAGTTGTACGGAATGGTCAGCTTCTCCCTCCCTCTCTCCTATGCACTTGTCAACCAATCAAGCAAGATTAAATGTAGTACAACTGTGCCTGCAAAAAAATCCGCAAAAAAGTCTGTAGGCATAACCCACAAGTACCAAAAATGTTTAAAGCATAAACCTCTTCGTCAACGTCCATTGCCAGAAATATTTTTTCAAAAGAGAATAAATATTAAAGAAACGTCCAAAGGTTGATTGGAATGTATTCCTGAAAAAGAGTAATTTATAAAAAAAATTTTTTTGTCCGCAAAAAATTTGCGGACAAGACTTGCGGACTTTTTGTTCCAGAAAAAGACATGAGACAAGAAAAAAATTATAAAGATTCAACGATTCCAAAACGTTTTTAAAATTAAATTAAGCTAACAAAAAAGAGAAATAACATTTATTTTTTCAGCGCAACAGAGTGATGTTAAAAATCACAAAAAAATTAAAGAAAACCCTCCCAAAAAATTTTTTTGTCAACAAATCATTTAAAAAAATCTTCCCTTATATTCTTCACTTCCTTCCCTCTCTTTATTTAATTTTCTTCTTAATGCGCAAATCGTTGGAATGGCCACACTTGCGTTTACGACAATTGGTAGCACGTGGAGGAAGACGAGCATAACACTTACTTAAATATTTAAAAATAACTTGATGTTAGAAAGGAGGAAGGAAAATCTTAAAGACAATATTTGAAAACTATTTTATTAGTTAATAGCCTGAAGACTGTCAGCAGGGCTCTGTTTTTAAAGGAACCAGTTCAGGGAACTACTAGAAGCTGACATCAGGCCCGTAACCAGGAGTAAAGACGAAGAGACGGTTGGACCAAGACCTGGGTCAAATTAGAACCTTTTGAGTTGAGAAACACCAGTTTAACTTTTCTTCCTAGCCCCAAGACACGATAGACGGTATCTAGTAGAGATCGAGCTGTGTCTGGACCAAAGCCTGGGGTTTTCCTGAACCCAAAGTCCAGGCCCAGGCATTTTTTGACCTTCCTGGGTTTTTCCTGGGCCTGCGGTTTTTACTGGGCCTGGATCTTCCCTGTACTACAGGCCCAGAATCCGGCCCAGGTCAATAAATCGAACCCGCAACCTAGGAACAGGCCCAGGCTTTTCAAAAATACCAATATCTACTAGTTTCTTATCAGAATCGTTGAAATTATAGGAAATATAAAGGTAATAGTGCCCGTCAAAAAACAAAAAATAAACCGGCAGATTTGCTTCTCGCAGTTATATTTGGAGGCCAATTGACGAAGAGACGGTTCAATAATTCCACCACGAAGACGGAGAACTAAATGAAGTGTAGACTCCTTTTGGATATTATAATCAGCCAAAGTGCGTCCATCCTCCAATTGTTTACCGGCAAAGATCTGAATAGGGGAAATTAGACAAAATAAAACGAAAATTGAGACTTGAGATGTTAAAAGGAGTCAGAAAAGCTCATAGGAATAAATTAGAAAAATGAGGTTTAGGGGGCAAATCCTTATAGGGGCACAGCAGATCAGCCTGTTACTTTTAGTCGTTTCAGTGCAGACTGAATTTTTCTCTGCATCTTTTCACACTATTTTTTTCGCGTGCTATTTTTATAAGGATACGGTATATTTTGAGAGCCAACTTCGAGAAGCTTTATTTCGACAAATCTCTATAGATTTAAAAATTTGTCTTACAATATCGTAGATAATACCCTAAAGATACTTTTAAGAAAGAAAACACCAGAAATTTTCCGATATTCCGCTTTATAATCATCAATTTTGTATTAAACGCCTTTAGGTTTGTTTTAACCGGTAAACGGTTCCAAAGTCTTTCAATTTATGTATCATTCGATTCGGCTCGTCGAGCTGGGTCGAATGGCACCAAACTCAGGTCTCAGAACTGAATTTCGACCGAGATACATACCTTTTTCTTTCTTTCGCTTCAAAACGTCTAAGACTCTAGCTAAGACTCTAAAGGGGTAGTAACAGCCTTTGCCTATTTTGATCTGCTGTGTAGGGGGCAATAGAGGACTGTTGTATTTGCTGGTTAAGCGCCTTGACCAAGACATTAGTAAAGTAAATATCAAGTGAGATCCAAAAAACCCCTAAGAAGCGACTTTGGAACCTAGTAGAGAGCGAGATTTTCACAAAATCTTGACCTTGATTTCGGTTGCGTGCCTTGGACAGATTCTTGACCTTGAGTCAAGAAAAAATCAAGGAATGCCGAAAAATGCCTTGATCTGGACTCTGGATCCAGGAAAAATCAAGGTCTGGATACAGATCCAGCCCGCTCTCTAGAACCTAGAAGCCCTATGACCTTGGCCCAACACTTTTCAACCAATGAAATATGACTGATTTACAAAGAGCATCTGATCTCAAAACAACCCTATCCATCAAAACAAACAAACCAAACGCTGTTGATCCGGCGGAATGCCCTCCTTATCTTGAATCTTGGCCTTAACATTTTCAATCGTGTCAGACGCCTCAACTTCAAGCGTAATAGTCTTTCCGGTTAAAGTCTTGACAAAAATCTGCATCCTTGACTTGACTTGGTTTGATCAAAAATTTATTTAAAAGAACTGAAAAAAATTAAAATTGAAAAAAAAACAAAAAAAACTTTAAAAACAAAAAAAAACTTCGAAAAACAAGCCAAAAAAATTTTCTGACGCGTTTAAAAATTAAAAATACAGAACGCCAAAATCTGGAAAATACTAAATTTTAAAGGCGTTAATTCAAAAAATTATTGTAATGAGGCAACAGTTTTTTGCTTTTTCTCATTTTATTCTTCCTCATAAGCTTACGTTTAGATTAGCTAGGATAGTTGAATCAATTTTCATTGTTTTTTACTTTGATTTTTAAGCTTACCGATTTCCAATACTTTGTAAAAAATCAAGCTCTCAATTCACAGTTTACTGCCGTTGCTTTTTCCATTCCTAACATTTTCTAGGGATCGGAAATAGTGTTGGAGAAGTTCCAATATTTCTCGGAGCCTGTTCCAGCGCTGGAACTGCTTTTTGAATTTCTTCAGTTCCAGCCGAACCGGTTCCGGACCTTTGCCGGACCTTTTGTTCCTGAACTGAAACTTCTCCATAACTGATCGGAAATTTTAAAGAACCTCGATTCTTGTTTTTGGTCGAGGTTCAGACTCTAGATCTTAATCAGAGAAAAACTGAAAAATGCCTGATCTTGACTCTTGATACAGTAAAAATCAAGGCCTGATCCATGCCGATCTCCTATAGTTTGTAAAAAACCAGGCCCTGATTACTGCCGTTATTTTCTTTATTCTTGATATTTCCATTTAAATTTTTTTATTTTTCCAGCTCTCATCATTCTGACTATAACAGAACACAGAAAATTTAGAAGAAAAAGAAGAATATAAATTTAATTTAAATCAAGCTTTCCAATTCAACATATAAACATGGTAAGCTTACAAAAAGGTTTGATTTAAGTTAGTCATTAGGTTAGAGGCTGTTTTTCACTTTACCTATTCTAAAGGGTTTGTTCTAAGGGAGAAATATTTGGGTGGTGGTCTAACTCAAGTGATTCCAATTCACGAAACAGACAGGTCGCGGAACGACAAGTCTCTGAATTACCAAATCACAGCACACGGAAATATTCCATGGACTAGAACCGTTTTAGGCTTCGAGATCCTTGTTCGTTCAATAACAGGTCCCAGCTAGAACGAGGGAACTTTTTCGAATATTCGAAGGTTTTGGGCTTCCAGTCTGCAAGTAGCCTTTCTAAACTTCTCTACTTTTTATTGGTCTCTAGCTAAGATTGGGAATCTTGGGAGATTTTTCGAACACCCTGACTTTTGTGATTTGGGGTCCTGACTTGTGGGGTCCTGGCATCCTGACTTTCGGGGCTAGGGGCCCACCAACCCAATTTCGTTTAATTTTCGGATCTCCGGACTATTTTCCAAGCCCGAGCCCCCAACTCTACTCCTAGCATTTCCACATTTTCCAATTCTTTACACCGCCAAATTGTAGTTCAATTCATATTTTTCAGGCTTACGCATATAAAGATGATAAGAAGGCTGAAGAACCTCAACCTGTTGAGCGTATCCGCATTATTCTGACCTCACAGAACGTCAAGGCGTTGGAGAAAGGTTTCCTTTTTTTCTTATAATTTTTAATAAAAGAATCTTTAAAGTTTGTGAAAAGCTGATCCACGGTGCTCGTGAAGAACATTTGGCTGTCAAAGGCCCTATTCGTATGCCGACTAAAGTGCTTCGCATTACTACGCGTAAGACACCGTGTGGAGAAGGTTCCAAGACTTGGGATCATTTCCAGGTTTTTTTTATTTTTTTGGAAAATTCGTGAAAGGTGTTAGGGATAACTCTAGGAATTAAGGGTAGTGACTTTCCCTTTTTCTCTTCTTAACCGGCCTGGTTTTGTTAGGTTAGAGGTAGGATAGTTGAAGCTGTTGGAATGATTTCTGACAACTCTATCCATCCCTCAAGGTGTAGCCACAGGTCGATTTCGGGGGAGGGGGCTAACATTGGATGACCTCCAAAATTCTGGTCATCCCTTAAGCTTTTTCTGACGCTTTTATTGACTTTTCCTGAATATTTCCTATGGTTTTACTTTAACTGGAAAGCGCAAACTTAGAGAAATAAGAGAAGGATCCACTAAAAGTTTACAGGTCCCATTGTTTTCATTTATACGAGTCAGTGTTTTCCATTTGGGCACCTGAATCGAGAACCGTCAAAAATTAAAACCGTCAGAAATCTTAACTAATGACCAAACACGTAGTCAGGGAGCTCATCTTACTGCTGACTTTTCGGTTCTCGTAAACGGGGAGGCATCCTTGGTTTAGTTTTATGGGTGTCGCGGGTCTTGAATAAGGTTGTTCCTCGGCGGGGAAGGGGAGAGGTGATTTCAAAAAATGTCTCAAATTCACCGACTTTCGGGGACGGGGAACAATTCTAATCTAGAATAAGCATTTAGGCTAGTGTTCTCCCAACTCAAAAGAGTCAAAATTTGACTGTTACAATTAAAAGTGAAATCTTTTTAAAAATTTTAAATTTTCTCTTAACAACAGATGCGTATTCACAAACGTATAATAAATCTTCACAGTCCAAGTGATGTTCTCAAGAAAATTACTGGAATTCCAATCGAGCCTGGAGTTGATGTTGAGGTGACTATTGCTGATTCTAATGCTTGAGAGGGAAGAGGTTTGGAAGTTTTTTGGGGGAGAGGGTGTTTTAAAGAAAATAAAGTTAAAGAAAAAATTGTTGGCGTGACCCAAAATTTTTAAATTTAAAAAAATGTTGAATTTGGAGAAATTAAACTTTAATTGCTAAAGCATTATTGTTTATTTTTCTTTGCCTTTGTTATAAATTGTTTGTTGAATTTATTTTTAAAATTTGATTTTAAAAAAATTTAGGGTTTTCACTTTAAATAGTAAGCACCAAAAATCATCATTTGTATATTCAAATTTTTAACCCTAAAATCCCCCTATGGCTTTTGACCATTTCGAGCTCTATATCTCAGACCACAGGTAGAAAAATATATAAATATTTCCGGAAAACTTAAAAACTTAAGAACTTAAAATTTAATTTATTTTCCGGAAAATTAGGATGAATTACGAATTTTACGGAAGGTTAAATTATTTTCCGCAAATTTTTTTAGAATTAAAAAAAATTTTTTTAATTAAAATATTTTTTAGAAACTTAAGATCTTAAAATTTAAATTATTTTCAGGAAAAGTATAAATTTTCCTTCCCATTTCAATTCCCTTTTTAATTTATCCTTTAAAAAAATTTTCTTCAAAAAATTAATTTATCCCCTCTTCCAATTTGCTTCAATTCCTTCAGTAAAATTATTACTTGTTGAACACAAAACATTATTATTTTCACTGCTATTACAAGTCAATCCATTAATTATATTAATTGTTGCAGATGTTTCGTCTTCCTCCTCTTTTAATTTTCGTTGTTTTTCTTGTTTTCGCCACTTTGCTCTATTAAAAAACGAGTTAAACTGGTAACCTATTATCCCTCATAAAATTGAAAATTGGGCACCTTTAGCCATGAAATTTTGCATACATCTCTCTTATAGTGTTAGCTAATCCCATTACAAATTTCTAAATTTTTGGTTTAGTATAGGAAAAGTTATGGCCAAAAAGCTCCAAAAAGGATGGCATTTTCGCCCTTAAAAACGGCATTTTTACCCATAACTTTTCTTTTACCCAACCAAAAATTCTGAAATTTTTAGAATACTTAGATAACACCTTCAAGAATATCCCTACAAAATTTCAAGTCCGTAGGTTTTTATTTGACAATTTTATGAGCATCCGCGCCAGCAACATCCCCGCGCCCAAACACCCCTTTAATTTTACCTTCTATTCTGAAACCAAACTTGAACTCTAGCTTCAGTTAATTCAATCCTTAAAGCCAATTCTTCACGCATATAAATATCTGGATAATGTGTTTCTGCAAAACTACATTCTAATTGTTGTAATTGTGCAGAACTAAATGTTGTACGGATTCGGCGTTGTTTTCTGCGTTCGTTTGGATTAATGGAAGTTAAATGAGAGAATCCTTAAAAAATTTAATTTTTTAAAAATAATTTTCTTTGAATGAAAAAAAATATTTTTCTATTATTTTTTGAATTAAAAATTTTATGGACTCATAAAATATGTGATTTTGATTGGAACGAAAAAGATTGGGGCGGACAGGAATCGAACTCTACCAATAATAAGGCTGAAACCTAACGCCTTTACCACTACACCACCACTCAACTATGCGAGTTTTCTAATAAAATCAACTTAAGTGGTTTATTAATAAAATACTTTTCCGGAAAACTTAAATTTTTCCGGAAAACAAGTTTTTTAAGTGTAAACTTAGAAACTTAAGTTCTTAAGTGTAAACTTAAGTTTGCAAACTTAAAACTTAAGCGTGTTAAAATTAAAACTTAAGTTTGTTAAATAATTTAAAAATTACCGGAAAGAGGGAAAACAGAGGAAGACGTGGCACCCGATGATGAAGTTGTTGTTAATGCTGGTTTAATTTAAAAAATCTTTTTTCCCTTTAATTTAAAATAAAATGTACCTAAACTATTAAAAATAGGTAAGTTAATAGTAGATGAAGTTGTTATTATATTTGAAGATAGATTTGTTTGAGTTTGTTGCCGTCCTCGAGTATTGTTGTTATATTGTTGCTGTTGGTTGGTGTCTCTTAAAAAATATTTTTTGAGACTCCTTTAAAGTTTGGGGTGGTAAAAATATAACGATGGTCCTCAATATACTCTTGGGGTATCTTAGGAAAGAGTTTGCAAAGGTTTAGCCACCGGGCAAGATTGAACCTGGCACCTCCTCGTAGTTGTTGCTAGGCGTTTTCGTTCACCACATACAGGAGTTCTACCATTGAACTAGCGGGGCACCGACAATGCGTTCTCTTTTATCCTTTTGGACCGTTAAACCACCGCCTAAGCGCTTTAAATACTGCTAGGTGAATCATCCTTACACTTATAATGAGGTGTATTTTACTTGGAGGCTATTGTGGTCTCTATCCCTAATGGCCTCCCAAACTAGAGAATTCTCTAAATAGAGGGGGATTTCACTCTAATAGCGAGATCAGTCTATAATTCTTAAATTTAACACGCCTTGCAACAGCCATCATCATTTGCTGCATTTGTTGTTGTTGCCCATATGAAGTATTTCCATAATGTCCGTACATAAGACTTTGAGCATGATGGGCAAGTTGATTACCTGTTGAGGGTATTCCAGCATAAAATGCACTGGTTGGAAAACCCATGAAAGGGCCCAGTGCAGCCATCATTGAGTGTGGAGCTGTGAAAGAATAGTTAAATGTAACCGGAAAACGTAGGGTTAACTGGAAGCTAAAACTGTGGTTATCTAAAGTCAACAGACAAACTCTATACCCAAATACATTCCGGAAAACTTAAAAATAGAATTATTTTCCGGAAACTTAAGAACTTAAGATCTATCCCGAAAAAATATTTCCGGAAAAGAACCTGAAATCTATCCGGAAAAATTATTTTCCGGAGAGAAACATTATTTCCGGAAACTAGAAATAAATAGAAATATTCCCGTAAACTTAAGTTCATAACTAGCTTTCTGGAAAAGTTCCGGAAACAATTATTATTAGCCTAATTATTAATCTTCTTACAAGCATTCTGCTGTTGTAATTGTGTTGAACCATTACTTAGATTTGTATTAATATAAGGAATTGAGAAAACATTTAACGGGTCTGTATTATTTGTTGATGCTTGTTCCTCTCTATTTTCTTCGTTTATCAAATCAGTCTGATTATTATTACTCATATAAAATAATTAAAAATTAAATTCTGACTTTAGGGGAAAAACAAGATTTTGAGCGAGGTAACGTTAGGCGCGCTGTTATAAAAATAGCTAAGCTTGACCTAAAATTATGAAATTTTCCATAAATATACCTAACAGTGTTAGTTAACAAATTTAAAAATTTCAGAATTTTTGGTAAAATATTTTTAAAGTTATGGTCAAAAAAGACCAATTTTTGAGTGAAAATGTCAACTTTCTGTACTTTTTTGACGATAACTTTTCAGAAAGTTTTTCAAAAATTCTGAAATTTTTAGGGGAGTTAGAGGAGACTATTATGAAGGTCTATACAAAATTTCAGAAATTTAGGTTCTCTACAAGCTATAATTTTAAAAGCCGTCACAGCGCGCCTCGACGTTCCTCTCCCAAGCAACACTTATTAAATAAAATTTTTTAAAAATAAATTTAAAATAAAAAAATTTTAATTTTACTAATTTAAATAAATCTGACTATAAAATGTTTAAACTAAAATTACATTTTTATAAAAACAACAAAATTTTCTTGGAAGAACCAAAAAGCATTTACCAATATAAATTTAATTTAAATAATATTATACTTGCCTTAATTTGTTTTTGTCTCTTTTTCTATTTAATCCAATCCGGATAATTTGCAAAACACACATTGTGCTGTTAAATAAAAATAAAATAAATTTTGGCAATCCAATAATACCGTAATTTTGTTAGTTATAGGGTTGTTTAAGCGTGGGATTTTGGCGTGCCAAATTTGTTCTGGCGCGTGTAAAATTGTCAGATTTTAAGCTAAAATTCTGAAATTTTGCAGAGTTATCCTTCTTATTGATATCTGACATCTTTAAAAATTTTAGAATTTTTGGTTCAGTAGAGGATTAGTTCTGGTCGATAAACTTGGTCGTGTAGAACATGGAGTGGAGAGGTTGTTCTAAAGCTATTAACATTGTCAAATGAAAAGCTAAAATTCTGAAATTTTGCATGATTATTTTTACTGATGATATCTAACTCTTGGAAAAATTTCAGAATTTTTGGTTCAGTAGAGGACTGGTTCTGGTCGAAAATCTTGGTCAAGTTCACTAGAAAAATTAAGCTAATTTTAAAATTTAATTTTTTTTAATTTTTAAAAATTTCTTTTTCAATTTTTCTTTCTTTAAAGTGTTCAAAAAAATAAAATTTATAATTCTGATTATTCTTTTTTATTCAAAAAAGTCTAAAAATATAAAACTATACACAATATTCCCATGGTTACCCCTTTTTAGTAATTTTTATTTATTTTCTTTTTTCGTTTCTTTTGTTGGGAATTTTATTCTTCGTTTCAATTAAGCTTAAAAATTCTCTAAAAATTAAAAAAATATTTTAAATTAATTTTATTTAATTTTTTATTTAATTAATTTCCTTTTTCTCCTTTAAAATATTTTTTAAAAAATTATTTTTATTCAAATAATTTTTATTTTTGAATAAAAAAATGAATCAACAAGAAGATGATTGTTTAAATAATTCTTCATGTAATAATAATGCAGTAAATAATGAATTAGGAAGACAAGAATGGTATTTATTTAGTAAATGTTAAAAACAGTCTTTTTGTTCTCTATCAGAATTTAATTTTTAAAAATAATTCTGATTAAAATTCTGATTTTTTAAAGCTTTCCGGAAACAATTCTGATTAAATTTCTGATTTTGTAAAACATTCCGGAAGCAATTCTGGTACAAATTCTGATTTTTTAAAAAGGCTTCTGAAGCGATTCTGATTAAAATTCTGATTTTGTAAGACATTCCGGAATCAATTCTGATTTTTTAAAGAGGTTTTTGAAGTAATTCTGATACAAATTCTGCTTTTTATTACACTTTCCGGAAACAATCTGACTAAAATTCTGATTTTTGTAATTTCAGAAATAGTTCTGGTCAAAATTCTGATTTTTAAACCTTTCCGGAAATAATTTTGATTATTTCTATTTAACTTTCCGGAAGTAATTCTGGTCAAAATTCTGATTTTTATTAATATTCGGGAACCAATTCTGATTTAAATTCTGAATTTTGTTAGAGTTTCTGAATCAATTTGAGTAAATTTCTGATTTTTATTAATTGTTCCGGAAGCAATTCTGACTAAAATTCTGATTTTCCAAGTTTTCCGGAAGTCTATTTAATTGCATAATATTAACTGAATTTTTCTTAATTTTTTTCCGGAACGACCATATTTTCCTCTAATTTTTTAAATTTATTTTAAATTTAAGGGACAACTTTGGAGAGATTCCAGAACTCCCAACAGGCCAAACACTTCGTTTTGAATTATTATCACCTTGGGATGACCCAACTTATATAGGTTTGGGGCGTATTGAAATATTCAATTCTCAAGGAGAACGCCCCTCAATAATTAATACATTCACAAATTCTTTGGAAAATTATGGAAATTTATTTAATTTATTTGGAGAGGAAAGACAACAACAAAGACCTTCTACTAGCCCTTTAATTAATAAAAAAAGTAAAAATATTAACAGAAATGAAGTTGTAAATAATAATGAATATTTGTTGAATAGAAATAATAATACACAATGGTAATTCTGATTTTTTAAAAATAATTCTGATTTTAAAGATAATTCTGATTTTTTAAAAATAATTCTGACTTTCTTTTTCTTTTAGTGATTCTGATTTTTAATAATTCTGATTTTTAAAAAATAATTCTGATTTTTATTTAGTAATTCTGATTTTTTAAAAATAATTCTGACTTTCTTTTAGTGATTCTGATTTTTAATAATTCTGATTTTTATTTAGTAATTTTGATTTTCTTCTGTTAATTCTGATTTTTTAAAAACAATTCTGATTTTATTTAATAATTCTGATTTTTAAAGTTTTCCGGATTATTAATATTAAAATTATAAGTTTCGTATAGTTTCCGGAAAATATTTAAAATCAGAATTCTTTTTCCGGAAATATACTTTTAATTTTATAAGATCAGAATCCGTTCTAAAATATAATTCTGACCTGTATTTAAATAATAATTCTTCCGGAAAATATTCTATAAAACTTATTATTTCCGGAAATACAATTCTGGTTTTATAAGGCTTCCCGGAAATAATTTCTCTGTATAATTCTGATTTAATAATTTATATATAAAATTTCCTTAAAATATTCTGATTTTTATTTGAACTTTACAAAAATATTCTCCCAATTTTTAGGCTTTGTAATTACCGTGTTTTACCTTCAGTCGAACCAATCCATATAGGTGCCCATTTCCGTGGAGCTCAAACGTTGGCTATGATTAGGATTAGGGTAAATTTTAAAAATTAAATCTAATTAACAAAAATTATTTTTTGAAGAATTATGCTGGTTCACGAATACATGCATTACGAGGTGTTCGCAATTTGAGAATATGGCTAGACAATTTTTGTATATTTTATGGAGAGATTTGCTGCGCCGTTGGTAATTCAACGACGGGAGATGTAAGGCGATAATAATCAGAATTTTTATTAAAAAATAATTTATTTTCCGGAAAGGTATAATAGGTATATAAATAAATTCTGGTATAGTTATATAAAATTCCGGAAAATATAAAATTCCGGAAAATATAAAATTCCGGAAAGCTTAATAATAATAATTTCTGAAAATAATAATAATAAATTCTGATTTCTATATAAAATTCCGGAAAGTTTAATTAATTATACTTGCAGGTATGAATTCCGGAAAATACAAGAAAATAATTACATAAAATACAAAATCAGAATTATTGTGTATTTCTCGAAAATACAAATCAGATACTTTTCCGGAAATATAAATAGGTATATTTCCGGAAAATATATAAATTCCGGAAAGTTTATAAAAATACAAATTAAATAAATTCTGATTTTTGCAACAGTAATTTGTGTTATTTTCCTAACTTCTGTACTTTCTCAATTAAAATTAATTTTCTTTTGTCTTGCTTAACTAATTTAAATTTTCTAAATTTTCCATTTTACAGACAATTTTATTTACAACTAACGAAGAAATTCTTGCAAAAATTGCAGAACACGATGAACAAATTTTACAAATCCCTGAGCAACAGCAACAAGATTCGCTGGGGGATAGCAATCAACAAAATTTAACCATTTTGGCTGCTTTACAACAAGCAGGATTTGCGGCTGCTGGTAGAATGGAACGTTAGTAAAAAGAAAAAATCAGAATTATTTTAAAATCAGAATAATAAAAAAATCAGAATTTTTCAAAAATCAGAATTATTTTAAAATCAGAATAATAAAAAAACAGAATTATTTGAAAATCAGAATTGTTTTAAAATCAGAATAATAAAAAAATCAGAATTCTAGAAAAATCAGAATTATGGCAAAATCAGAATTATTTATGCAAATTCCGGAAACGTCAATAATACATATTTCCGGAAAAATAAAATAATTTATAGTTACTTCCGGAAAACCTTTATTTCTTTCCGGAAAAACTTCATAGTTTCCGGAAACATGCATACAATATCAGAATTTTTTCAGAACAAATAAAAATACATAAATCAGAATTATTGTTCATTTCGAGAAAATACAAAAATCAGAATTTTTCCGGAAAATACAAAATTTTGTATTTTCAGCTCTAGTACAATCCAACGAATTACCCTGCGTAACCGCCGCTCATTTTCGCCCTACAACGGGTGGATACAATAATAATATAGCCCCATCATCTGCCTCTCCTCCACGTCAAGTTCTTCCTGTCTCCGATGGAGAATGTTCTCTTTCTCTTCAAAATAATTTAAATTCTGATTTAAATCAAAAAGAAAAAGATAAAGGGGAGGAGGAGGAAAATGAGGAAAATTTAGCTGATTTAGATGATAGTTGTGTTGGGAAGGTTTTAAAAAAACTTTTTAAAAATTAAAAAAAATTCTCCAGTTATTCCACATGGAGTTAGTAGAAAGTTGGGGAAGTGCTGACTCCATAGGCCTCACAGGTGTTCAATTTCTGGGTCCAGGATTTGCTCCAATAGACGACAACCTTGCTAAGGAGTGCGTGGTAAGGTGTGAACCTGTTGTAGTGGTTAATGAAGAAAGGCAGCCAGCAAAGACGGGAGATTTGAATAAGTTGGAAATTTTTAAATTACAGCCGGACTCACTTATGGGATGCTCCCGTGGGGTTGAGAATATACTACCTTATAATGAGAGTATTTTAAATAGAAGTGTGTCTAATATTGGGTGTATATTGAATAGAAGGTATCTAATATTGGATGTCTCTTAAATAAAGGGTGTGTCTAATATTGGATGTTTCTTGAATAGAAGGTATCTTAAATAGAGGGCGTCCAATTTTGGTTGTCTCCTATAAGGAGAGTCTCTTGAATAGAGGGTATCCAATTTCGGTTGTCTCTTATAATGAGAGTATCTTAAATAGAAGGTATCCAATTTTGGTTGTCTCTTATAAAGAGAGTCTCTTGAATAGAGGTATCCAATTTTGGGTGTCTCTTATAATGAGAGTATCTTAAATAGAAGTGTATCTTATATTGAAAGTCTCTTAAATAGAGGTCTGACTTCATAACAAAATATTTTTTTTATTTAAGCCTACTAAATGGTATAAATTTAACTTGTGATCCCAAAAATATGTGGATAATGACTAGAGAAGTTTCTGAGGATGATTTATTAAAACAATCTTCAATATTCTTGAGTTTTACCTTCCCAAGAGAAGTAAGAATATCAGGTAGGGTTTTTTAATTTATTTCCGGAAAGATTATAATTATTATATTTTCTTCCGGAAACTCTTTCCGGAACAATTATTTATTTCCGGAAATATCTCCGGAAAGTTTCTATTTTTCCGGAAAACTTTTATTCCTTTCCGGAAATTTTCCGGAAAGCTTTTTTTCCGGAAAAAAATTCCGGAAACTATTATTTCTTTCCGGAAAGTTTTTATATATTTCCGGAAAATGGTTACTCATTTCCGGAAACATAATTAAACAGTTTCCGGAAATAATTATTTTTCCGGAAAAAATTTTCAAAAATATTATGCAGGCATAAGTATTTGGAATTACAACGCCTCAACTGAATTAAGCTATGCTGGTGTACGTTATGCCCGTTTTTATGCTAATGGACGACCGATTAATGGATTGGGGGATATTTTATTGAGAAGGGCGCCTGGTTAATTTTCAAATTAAAAAAAATATTTTTCAATTCCAGGTTTTGTTTTCTTCGATTTTGTTCAAGATGTTCTTTTCGATCGGTGTCCAATACAGCGTCCTTTGAGTTGCGCACGTCCTCAAACACGCTCTGTTGCTGCATGTAAATATTTGTGTTTTTTCAGGGGAAATCAGAATTTTCCGGAAAGATTATAATTATTTATTTACTTCCGGAAAACTTTTATTCAGAAAAATCAGAATTAATTCTTCAGGAAAACCTATTTTTCCCCTTAAAATACAATACTCATAAATACACGAGAAAATACATAAATAAAAACCAGAATAATTGCTTCCGGAAAACCAGAATAAGATAAACGAATAAAAAATAAAAATCAGAATTTTCCGGAGATTATAATATACCGTATTTTCTCTAAAATAGCCCCCGGGGGTTATTTTTTTCGATCAACCTCTAGAGGGGGGGGTTATTTTAGAGGGGGGTTATTTTAGAGAGAGGGGGGGGGGTTATTTTAGAGAAAATACGGTATTTACTTCCGGTAAACTATCATTCTTTTAAAATAGAATAATTCCGGAAAACTTGAAATAATACAAAAATCACAAGTTAATTAAAAGATTCCGGAAAGTTTAGAAAAATCAGAATTAATTCTTCCGGAAAACATCTGAATAATTGTTTCCGGAAAACATAAATAAAATATAAAAATCAGAATTTTAAATAAATCAAAATTTTAAATAAATCAGAATTTTGAAAAATCAGAATTTAAAAAAAAAATCTGAATTTAAATAAATCAGAATTTTTATAAAAATCAGAATTTAAAAAAAATCAGAATTTTTCTAAAAACCAGAATTTTCGTAAAAATCAGAATTTTTGTAAAAATCAGAATTTGAAAAAATCAGAATTTTCAATTAAACTCTCCATATTTTCAAGTCATTTTTCAACTTCGTCTTCTTTCCACTTGGGGAGATGAATTCTACATTGGATTAAATGGAATAGAACTCTTCAATCGTCAAGACAAACTAATACGTTTACACCCCCAAAATTTAGCAGCCTTCCCAGAAAGCGTAAATTGTCTAACTTCAGTAAAAGACGATCCCCGAACTAGCGATAAATTAATTGATGGGTGTAATGATACAAATAAGCCTTACCATATGTGGTTAACTCCTATACTACCTAATTCGTGTGCTCGGATATTTGTGATATTCGATACGCCAACATATGTGACTAGAATTAGGGTTAAAATTTTTTATTGTTTAAAAATGTGCATAAAAATCAGAACTATTTCCGGAAAATTAAATAGAAAAGTTTCCGGTTATATACATAAAGAAAAATAAAAATCAGAATTTTTAAAAATCAGAATTAAAAAAAATCAGAATTTTTAAAAATCAGAATTAAAAAAAATCAGAATTTTTAAAAATCAGAATTAAAAAAAAATAAAAATCAGAATTTTTGTATTTTTAATAAAATACAAAAATCAGAATTACTTCCTGAAAATTAAACACAAAAGTCCGCTTACATACATATAAAAAATCAGAATTTTTTATTAATTTCTGGGAAACTTAAATCTGCTGTTACACCCGAAAATAAAAAAAATCAGAATTCTTTAATCAGAATTATTAGTAAAAATTAAAAGAGTATATTTATTAATTCAACAGATTTACAACTACAGAAAAACAGCGGCTAGAGGCGTTCGCCACATTGCTGTAAGAGTATAATTCTCTATTTCTTAATAAAAAATTTTTCGCAGATATCTGCCGATGATTTATTGCTTTGTTCTGGTGCGGAAGTGCCCGCTAGCAGCGCAGAAGCAACTGGAATTTTGGATATTCCCTTGCGAGATTTTGAAGGGGAATAAATTGTGATTATAAAAAAATTTTGGCTCTAGTTTGGAACGTGCGTCCTATGAGTTTCTATGCGTCCCCTGATCGCTTAAGCGTCCCATATGAAAACTCCAGTCATAAACCCAGTCATCTTAAGTTATGACTGGGTCATCTTAAGCAAATTTCCCAGTCATCTTAAGTACCTAACTTTCCAACCATGTATATCAGGGGTGTGCCGAAACAGATTTTAAAAAGCGAAACACGAAAAGGCGAAAGTCATTTTAAAAAGCGAAAGGCGAAAGACGAAACACCAAAAAAGACGAAAATAAGGCGAAAGACGAAACGGCACACCCCTGCTGTATATCCTTAAACACTTATGGGACGCACAAAAGTTCATGGGACGCATTTCCTAAACTAAAGTCAATAAAAAAAATTTTTTTTTGTAAAATAAATTTTTGACTAAAAAATATTTTTATTTTAGCTTTATTATTAAAATTAAAAAATAATTTTTTTTAAAAACAATCTCTGCGACAAAGAAAAAAATTTTTTTGGAATAAAAAATAGGTATATTTTAATTAAAATTTTTCACAAAAAATTTTTTTCCTTTTCATTTAAATACTAGCCCTACCAAATTTTTTAGTAGCATCTTTTAAACGCATCATTGTTTGATAAAAATGTGTTCGTATTCTTAAAACATTTAATTCTGTTCGACCTTCTGGATTTTTACAATTTTTTGCTGTACAGCGACAAGGATATCCTATTACTGGACTTGATTCGGGAATTGTATAATCAACCTATATAAATTGAAAAATTGAAAAATTTAGAATCTAAAAAATATTCATGAGGGGGAGAAAAAAAGAATTATTTTGGGGGGAATTTTGAATGGGGAAAGGTTCGAAAAACATTGAATTTTAATCCTTGAAAGGCTCTTTTACTTTCTGCTCCTAAAAATTATTTTGGAAGAAAAAAATAAATTTTGGAGGAATATGTAAAAGCACTAGGAATGGGATTTTCGAATCGGGCGGACGTTCGAGTCATTCTTTCGGTCGGCCCGACAGAGTCTTCGGGCCAAAATTCAATGCCCGACTCGATCTTTCGGACCGGGACCCAAAATAGCCCCCAACTCAAAAAAGCACGATTTGTATAGACTTTAGGGAGTACAAAGAAGAAAGATATCTTCCCTAAATTTAAGTTTGCGGACTGAATCAGATTTTTGACTTGAAGGTCAAATTATCGAAAAATTAATATTAGGACTATTATGGGCAAAAAATTTCCCAAGAAAATGCCTTTACTAGAGAAGAAAAAATACACAAACATTTTCAACCTGGCACTTGATTCCATTCCGAGCGCATTCACATTTATTTGGTAAGCATTTTCCACCTCTACATTGACATCCACATTTATTGCGACTTTTGGATATTGCATATGTATTTGAAGTGACATTCTATAAAATTAAAAATTTTTCAGAAAAAATATTTTAAAAAGGAAAAAAAGATTTTTTTGGTGATTTTTGGTTAGTCAACCTGCTTCAACCAAAATTTATTTTCGATCCAAAAGTTTTTGGAGAATTTGGAATGAGGGTTTTTTTCAAAATTGAACAGGTTTGTCTAGAAACGTCAAATGAGCTATCATTTGTTATTAGCTCATTTGTCGAAAATGCCCGAGGGTAAATGGCAAAAGAAAATTGAAAATACTAGAAATTCTAAAAATTTCACTGACCCCAGAAAATCAACCAAATCTAATTTTGGACCCAAAATGTACAGGCCCAAAATGTTTAAAATCACATTCAAAAAGAAAAAAGACCCCCAAATTAAAAATAAAATTAACAAAAAAAACCTGATCAATAACAACTCCCGAATCTTCCAAAATAGCCCTTCTTAAAGGTTCATAAACTTTGCATTCATCAAAGTATTCTTCTCCACTAACTAAATATTCATCTTCAGAGTTACTGCAGCTTTGTTCCAATGCTTTATCAGCCATAATTCTTTTCTTCTTTTTAGAAGGCGGTTTTTCTTCTCTCAAAGATTCTTCCAATTTTTGTGAAGTAGAAAACCAATTTCTGTATTTCATTCTCTGAAAAAATAAAAAAAATTTTTTTTTGAACAAAAAAAATTTTTTTAAGCTTTAAAAAAATTTTTAGAATTAAAAACATTTTTTTTTGTTCAAAAAAAATTTTTTTTTGAACAAGAAAAAATTTTTTCCTTATCATTTCATCACTTCTCCCAACTAAAAAATATCCTAAAAATCAATTTTCCCCCCACAAAAAAAATTTTTTGGAGCCAGCGAGGATTTATTTTCTTTATTTTCGAAAATTATTTATTTTTTTTTAAATTAAATTTAAAAATATTAAAAAAAATTTTCTTTTTCTTTGTCCAGGTATTATAACAAGGTTCTATAATTTTATTAAAATTCCCTATAAAAATTTAAAAAAATTTTTAAAAAAATTAAAATAAATGAAAAATATTAAAAAAAATTTTTTTTAATTTCAAAAAAAATTTTTTATGACCCTCAAAATTAAAAAAAAAATTTTTCGAAATTTTTAAAATCAATTTTTAGACCAAAAAAACAATTTTTCCCCCACAAAAAACTTTTTGGAGCCAGCGAGGATTGAACTCGCGACTTCTCGCATGCGAAGCGAGCACTCTACCACTGAGTTACAGCCCCACACTGGTCAGGTTGTTTTAAATAGGCTTATAAACTTTAAGTTAAATTAAGTACTAACGTTCTCAGCCTGCTTGTAAATCAGAAATTCGTCTACTGTGAAAGTGTGCTTTGCGTGGTGACGACGTTCCATACCTTTAAAAATTTGTGTGAATTTGGAAATATTTTTAAGATGAATTAAAAGGAAAAAAAATATTTTTTTGAATTTTAAAACAATTTTTTTAATTAAAAAATAGTAAAGAGGTCCTAGAGAAGTCCGCCCTTCTCCCACTGACTAGAGATTGAGCTGGGTCTGGACCAAGGTCTGGGGTTTTCCTGTACACAGAGTCCAGGCCCAGGCATTTTTTGACCTTCCTGGGGTTTCCTGGACCTAAGATTTCTCCTGGACTACAGGCCCAGGATCTGGCCCAGGTCAATAAATCAAACCCGAAACCATGGAGCAAGTCCAGGCTTCTCAAAAATCTTGATCTCTACCCCTGACTTAACAACAGTTCTAGCTAAAAATAAAAAAATTTCCAATGAACGAAAAAAATTTATTTTTATTTGCCCAAATTTTTTTCAAAAAAGCCTAATCGCCTTGCTATTCTAAGGAATATTTCTTAATATTTTTAAGACTTAAACTAAATTTTGGAGTAAATCTAGACCTCTAAAAAAGCCCAGCGTTGAAAAAACTTAGAAAGAAAATTTTCAAAAAAATTTAAATGAATACCCAAAGAGACACAACCATTTGAAGGAACAGTATCAACTCCTTGTGCAAATCCAAATTTGTAAACCTCAATACTTCCAAATTTGACCCGATTTTTAGGCTTAACTTCATCATCTTCTTCTTCGTCGCTATCATCTGAGGGTGGAAGAAGGGCATTATTGGCCAAGCTAGAAAATTTGAAAGTTTGAAAGAATGCGCATTAAATTTATGGTTCCAAGATAGTTTAGGGCGCCTTTTTTCCTTCACATTAATTCCTGTACTTATTCTAACTCTAAAAATTATCGTTATGGAACAAGGGCTGTAACACTAAAAATTGAAATATTTTCTTTAAAATAAGGAGAAATAGAGGGAAGGGAGAGGAAGAAGGTGGCTTCTAAAAGACAGTCTTGACCCTTAATTTTGACGCAGGATCAGGAAAAAAAACATAGATCGGCCTGGATCTGGATCGAGCCTTTTTTCCTTGATCCAGAGACAAGATCAAGGCATTTTTCAGTGTTCCTTGATTTTTCCTAGACTCAAGGTCAAGAATCTAGTTAGGACCTCGACCAGAATTAATCAAGGGGTCTAAAAAGGATAATTTTCCGTTGTCCCTACTGACTTCTTGCGGACATTTTATTCTCTTTTCGGAGTAGCCAATATTTTCTTCAAGCATTTAATCATAGAAAAGAGAAGAAATGATTGAGAAAAATGGAAAAATTTTCCTAAGGGAAATAGAGTAAATGAGGAAGAGCTGTGTGTACATAATGAATAAAATGTCTGCAAAAAGACCCTAAGGAGTTCCCATGCCCTAATAAATTAAAAAGATTAAAAAATTAAAATTTAATCCCAAAAATTATTTACACTGAAACTTTAGTAGAAGACGACGGCAATTGTTGATGCTCCTCCACTTTTACATCTTTTTCCTCATCGTCGGATTCATCAGAAGGTGGAAACAATGCATTATTGGCTAGTCTTAAAAAGAGGATTTTTTATTTAAATAAAAAATTTAAAAAAATTTACACTGAAACTTTGGGAGAAGGCAGTTTTTGTTTATTCATATTATGGCTAATTGAAAATTTAAAAACAAGTGAGATTCAAACAAAATTGGAATCCAGTAAATAATTTTAAGTAATCTGAAAATAAAAATAATTAAATAAAAATAAGGAAAAAAATAATAAAAAGGGGGAGAAAGCTGGGAGTAAGCTGCGTCCGACTTTGCCGCTTTAATCAACGACCTTTCGTTATTTGCGTTAACTTTCGGCCTTGCGTTGCGTTTTTAAAGGTTGTCTCTTGCGCCCAGCCTTGTTGGACACTAGTGTTTATATAAAATCGCTCCTGCTTTAAGAACAAGAGTGGTAATGAGTTTTCGCTAGAGGGCGGCAAAATCATGTTTGCGTGATCCCGAATTGTAAAGCAATAAAGCTATCTAATTTTTAAAGCTATGTATGCAGGAGGCGGCGTGGTATAACTGATAGCACATCAGTCTGGTCAACTAAAGATGCTAGTTTGGCTCCCAGCTGCAGAAAGTCTCCCAGCTGTTTGCCCCGGAAGAAACATCTACCGCCGTACAGGAACCGGATCCAAAGCCTAGCTTAAAGCAGCAACAAGGACTCTAACATACTTTTATTTCTTAAGCTGTCTAACCGTCTCTCAATTTCAACATACTCACTCATCAATTTTTCTCTTCCACAATAGAAAGAAAAAATAAAAACATAACGCCAATCCTTTAGCCAACAGTTAAAAATTTCAAAACCTTTTGAAAACTATTTTTCACTTTAATATTTTTTTCACGTTAGGATGCATTCAGATTCTACTTTTTAACACGTAAGGCGAAAATTTTTGTAATTTTAGAGGGTTAAGAAGCCAGAAATCCGTGTACAGCCCAACTAGGCGCGCGGCCATAACGGCGCAAAGCCATAACTTGCTTCATGATTTCCGAATCTTACCAAATTTAGTATTAATCGATTCCTCCCATCGAGATAAATAGTTTAGTACCAAAATTGATATGTGCCAGAAATTAGCCAGCAAGTTATGGCCTTGCGCCGTTATGGCCGCGCGCCGTTTGGGCGTGTCCCAGAAATCCTTCGTTTTCAGAAACCTTAGAAAATACAAATATTTTTCAGTATTCCCCTATTCGAGGTTTTTCTATTATTCTGCGTGACGGGATCCCGCGGGATAAGTTCCGCAATAAAAATGCTGTCTTTATCTCACATGAACTTATTTAATAATTGTTTCTAATTACCCATCAATCATTTTACGTTTTATGAGCGTGACAGACAAATAATTGGGGAAAATATTTTTTTGTCTTAAATTTTTTTTTCTTCGTAAAATTAAAAATTGTAGTAAACAAAAATTAAATTTTTTAATTTATTTCCCTTTCATTTTCAGAGAAAATTTTCTTCTCTTAAATTAAATTTTATTTTTCTTCAAAAAAAAAATAATGACGCCTCATTTGGAATCTAATTGGGAGCATTATATTCAACATGTAAAATTTTGGAGAACAGAAGTTAAACGTTCACTTGGAGAAATGATTAGCAATTTGGAAATTGTTTGTAGTGGCAATGGGAAACCAACAATTTTTGGACTGGCAGCGGCTCCAGGAGATTCGTCTTTCAATCAAATATTGATGCATGCTGAAATTTCTTTAGGTTTTTTAATTTTTAAAAATTTTTTTTGGAAATTTTGCTGGTCCTTAGAAAAAGGGGGAAGAAGTGCTTTTTTTGATATTTCTTGGGGTCGCCAGTAGTTGAGTCATCGGAAGTTCCGGTTTCGGAAAGTTCCGGTGTTTTTTGGTTCCGGGAACCGGATTGGGTAATAGTGTAGAGATCGAGATTTTTGGAAAGCCTGGGCCTTCCTTTACTCTGGATTTGATTTATTGACCAAGGCCGGATCCTGGGCCTGTAGTTCAGGAAAACCCAGGCTTAGAAAAAACCAGGAAGGTCAAAAAATGCCTCGGCCTGGACTCTGGGTACAGGAAAAACCCCCAGGCATTGGTCCAGACCCAGGCAGATCTCTAGTCGAGTGTGCTGTCTGGGTTCTGAAAAAAATTTTAAATCCAACTTTGAATTCGGTTTAGAAATTAGAATATCGAAAGAACACTTCCTCATTTTTTCTAGGTATCAGTAAAATATACTTCTTTCAAAATTATTTTTATTTAGACGATTTACCTTTAAATTCTGATGATTTAATGGAAGAACGACCAATTTTGGAGTTGAAGCCAATGTTTGATTTTGCAGCTAAAATTCAGGTTAATTTTTATGGTGTTTTAGGGGGACGATTCTCCTAAAATTCTCAAAATTTTCGCCTGAGGCGCTGAAAATAAAAATTTTGGCGCCTTCGGCGCCAAAATTTGGCGCAGAAAAAATTTTCCCCCCTTGGCCCCCCCCCTGACTACGGGCCTGACTCTTTATTTTAGGAAGTGATTCTGTGTCGAGTTATAGGTTCCAAAAGATTAAAAACCATAGGAGATTAAGTTGAATTTTTTGGTGACCAAAAATTCCAAAATTTTCTAACCGAAAATTAAAATTGCCCTCTTAATATATTCTCAGTAATTCGGAAAAAATTTATCAAAAAATTTTTTTCTTTCAAGTTTCAGCCTCAAACCCCTTCAAAAGATTTATCAACAGATGACCAACAACAATCCAAATTGCCCTCAGAATTGGCTCTTCACTATGAACGTTTACGAGGTCAATTATCTTCTGGGGTAGTTTCCTATGAAAGACATGCAGAAAATGGGGCATTTTTAATTTGTACATTTACTCAACTTTTTATTTATAAGGTTTCTTTTATTTTCTTAAAATTTTGGTAATATTGAACCTGACAGACCCTATTTTTTGCTCCCCAAGTTTCTTTCCTATATATTTGCAGAATGGTGTGAAAAATTGGGTTGGACTGCTGTCCTTCGATCCAGGGCCCCTTTTCTCCAAACTGCGGCCTAATCCGTTCAGCCATCCAACCACCCATCGGCTGGTGCGAATTTGTTGTTTATTAGCAGCCGATTTCCTTTTTCCTCTGCTCTTACTTTTCTCCTTCGCTAACTAGTTAGCGACAATGGTCAGACTTCTTTCATTCTTCTATCCAAGGGGTGATAAAAATTAATTCCTTTTGAGTGTAAGCTAAATATAGAAAGGCAATTGAAATGGAAGCAAAGAAAAAGTCTGACCATTCTGCAGATATATATGAAAGAATTTGGGGAGGAAGAAATGGGGTCGGTTAGGTTCAATATTGCCAAAAAAATTTTTTTCTTTAAAGAATAATATCCGCTCACAAATTGCTCAATGGCTACCTCCTCAATCTTTTTTGATGAATGCTTCCTTTTGCAAAATAACCTCAGATTTTGTTGCTTTTATCTCTGGGAATCAATTATTTATTGATAGGTTTTGTTTTTTTATAATTTTTTTTCTGAAAATTTTTCCTCATTAAAATGTGCTATTTTTAATCAAAATTTAGAATAAATATAGGTCGGGCTGTAAAAAATGAAAAAAATTCCTCAACTTTTTAATTTCCGGTGGGTTATTTTAGACTTGCATTACTCTCTTGCAACGACCATTTAACTTACAGGGGAACATCGTCTACTGTCAGTGCGAATTTGATCATTTTTTAATAGCATTCGATAGAGGACCCTCGACTAGAGAATAGAGGACTCCTCAATAGTAAGTCGAGGGTCCTCTATCGAATGGTATTAAAAAATTATCAAATTCGCACTAACAGTAAACGATGTTCCCTTGTTAGTAACATCGTTATCATCACCCCTTTCCGAAATTCAACTCTAGTCTCGGAATTTGGGATGGGCCGATTTTAGAATAAAGTTGGTCTGTTTCGGATTTCGGATCGGGTTTTCATCGGATCGGGTTTTTGGTTAAAAGACGTCCTGGTATGTGTTTTGGATAGTCTACCACCCCTCCCCCTTTTAAAAATCTGAAAATCATCCTAAATTGTTCTTCCCAAAATTTAAAAATTAATTTAATAGGAATGGAATTTGTGTCTTCAAAAGTGACAATAGTTTACCAAATACTTCAAACGGTGTTCCATCATTTATTACACAAGAAGAATTTGAACGTTATGACGGTTATTGGTGGAGTCCTACACGAGTAGAAATTTTGTATGAAAGGGTTGATGAATCTCAAGTTGGACAAATCGTCCCAGGAGGATGTGGAGGGGAATCAATTCGTTACCCTTTGGCTGGGACAAAAAATGCTGTTTCAATGCCTAGAATATGTTGTCTTGTAAATTGTGATGGTGAAGATAATTGTTCATTTGATGATTTGGAACTAGACAATAATTTGAATGAATTTGTGCCTTGGATGGAATATATTGTTAGAATGGGGTGGACAAGTAAAGGAAATGAGTTTGGTTTTGATTTTTTATTTTTTTTTATAAATTTTGGAAGACTACAAAATTTAATACAGTCGAATCTTAATTTTTTACGTATGTCCTTAGGCTAAAAACTGTCTTAAAATAGAGTGATATATCAATCATGGTGGTTGTCTCTTATTGATAGACAGACTACTCAACTAATGAGGAACCAATTTTTTTAAATTGAGGTTTATGTCAAAGATGGGTCGCTCAAAGGAAAATATTCTAATAGGGTCGGGGTTTTCAAAAAGTTCTTTCGATCGATTGAAAAAAGTCTTGGGGTTCGAGTACCCCTGGTATTTGTAGGTGTACGCAAAATTTTTGATTTGACTATATTAACTTAAATGACTGTAAGGTTATCAATTTTGGAATCGAACCGAGAATTTTTCTTTTCTTCGGTTCGCGCGATATCCAAAGGAATTTCCAATAACTGACAACCTTATAAATTATTTTTTTATTTTTTTAAAGAATTTATTTGGTTGTAATGAATAGACTACAAACAAGAATGGCAATTATATTATTACCTAGAACTCTTTTTGTTTCTGCTGGAAAAAGTGGTAAAGGTTTTGGAAATATGAAAATTATTTATGAAGAAACTTCAACTGTTTGGATTAATGTAAGTGTTTTTGGGATGGAGAGGGTCGATAATTATAGGTTTATGTATTAATTTCGGCTTATTTTCTTATAATATTTGAAATTAATTTGAAAAAGTATACACGAAGTAATTAATTTTTTAATATAAAATAATTTTGAGTTTTTTTTTATTTTGGGCCTATTTTCGATAAAACTGGAATTTTAAAAAACCTTGACCAAATTCTTGACCTTGTCATGAATCAAGGTAAACACTGAAAATGCCTTGATTTCGGCTTTGGATTAAGGCCTGGATAAAGATCCAAGCCGCTCTCCAATTTTCAAACGTGAAAAAAATAAAATGGGCAAGAAACAGATTGGAAAGTTTAAGTCCGAGAAACCTGCATTCGTTGACCCATCCATTGTATTTTTGTTTTTAAAAATAAATTTATTAAATTATTAAAAAAAATTTTTTTTAAGTGGAACAACCTTCTTCACTTTCCCCTAATTTTTAATCAAACCGATGAATGTGAGACGAAGAAAATTCAATTCATTATGGGCTCTGAAAGTTCTGATAAATGTCATTTGTATTTACAAAATTGGGAAGAGGAGAAGGGTAGGATTTTTTAAATTTATTTTTTAATTTAATTTATAGGCATTATTTCAAAGCAAATTACTCGTGGTAGTGATTGGGTGGTTCTTAAAGAGGCTGTTCCTAAGGTTGTTTAAAAATAATTCTGATTTTTACAAATTGTAATTTTTAATACTTGTTTCTTCTTGTAAATTACAAATTTTGATTTTTTATGATTAAAATAATTTATTATGGTTGAAATAATTTATAAAAATCAGAATTTGCTTATGGTTTAAATCAGAATTTATAAAAAATCAGAATTACAAATTGTAAAAATTCAGAATTTAAAAAATTCTGAATTTAAAAAAATCAGAATTTCTATTTTTAAACATCAGAATTACAAATTGTAAAAATACAGAATTTGTTTTACAAAATAAAATTCTTCTGGTTTATAAAAAAATTACAAATTCTGATTTTTAATAATAGAAATTCTGATATGTATTAAAACAACAAATTGTAATTCTGATTTTGTAAATTACAAATTCTGACTTTTTTGCTTACTAAGATTTTTTAAATTTAGAATAATTTATAGTAAATCAGAATTTGTTTATGGTTAGAATCAGAATTTGTAATTTGTAAAAAATCAGAATTTTGATTTTTAAAAACCAGAATTTGTAATTTACAAAGGGGAATTTTTCTGATTTTTTATAAATTACAAATTCTGATTTTTAGTAACGCTTAATTTTTAAAATAATTCTGTTTTTTATAGTCAGAATCAGAATTTGTAAATTACAAATTCTGATATTAAAACAAGCAAATTGTAATTTTTCACTTTACAATTTGTAATTCTGAAGTTACTTATTAGAAAAAATAATTTTTTTCTTGTCAGGTTGATAATAACAGACGACTTGTATATTTCTTGGCAGAGCGCATTTCTCCTATAATTTTGAGCCTGTAAATTTTATTTTTTATTTAAAAATTTTTTTTAATAATTTAGATGTGTTGCTTCTATTCCCTCGGTGACTTCTACAACTAGCAACGAAGATAAATTCAATGACTGTCGTGTTTTGACTCCACAGGATTTGAGTTATAAGTAAAAAAAAATTTTTTTAAAGAGAAATTAATTTTTGAAAAAAATTTTTGAAAAAATTATTTTCAATTTTTTTTTGAAAAAAAAAATTTTACAGCCAAAACTAATTGAAAAAATATTTAAAATTTTTGAAAAATTTGTGGAAAAATTTTTTAACTAAATTTTTTTATAAATAATTTTTTTTTAATTTTTAAAAAATAGATTTGAACGTTGTAACCCTACACTTTGCCTTAATCCTGATGTTGGTTTTATTTGTTGGTTAAGTGCTGTTAACCGCCTCCCTGAATGTCGTTTTTATCGCTTTGTACATGGAAATGAACCTGGCTTACTTCCAACAGCTGTTTATACACATAGGTTTTATTTTTTATTTTTTTGATTTTTACAAATTTTAATTCTGATCTACACTGCGAGGGCATATTTAGGGGTCGAATGCGCTAAACTTTTGGTGTTTGAAGGCGTTTTTATTATTTTTTAGTGCCGTAGGGGCAGGAATTTTTTTTTGATTTTTGAAAGTTTCTTTGGAGTGAGGTTTATAACTAGAGTGTGAGGTTTATAATCTATTAAAAAAAGAAAAGGTGAAAGCACCAGCAACTCACTTTTGTCGCTAAAACACCTTTACTTAGGGAGGTGGAAAGCGCATAGCAATAAATGCCGGGAGGAATCATATAATCATTGCCTGGCCGGGGATAAGCTCTTAAATTATTTTGTCCTTAGTTTTCCTCTTATATTTTTTTTTAGAATTTTCATAATTTTTTTTTCTAATTTTCAGAATAGGCGTTCAAATCGTCTCTCCTTCCCCCTCAATTTGCTCTACTTCAAGTTGGGGTCTTCCATACCTTCACCGCTCTCCCTCTTCTATATTTAAACACAAATTTTGTGAATTTGAATCAACTACTTCCAAACAACGACATTTTGCTTTGGCTTTATGGCCTTGTGAAGAAATTGAATCAACAAAAAAATTTCCAATAATTCATTCAGTATATGGTGGACCAAGTATTCAAATTGTTCGAAATTCGTGGCATTCGTAAGAAAATTTTAAAAAAATTTTGAGAATTTTTTTGACTCTAGTCCAAAATTATATGTCCAATCATACCTTTATGATAGAGTCGTCTTTGATTTTTTTAAATCAGTTTTGTTACATTCTTGCGCTAGAATAAATACCAGTACGTTCAAATATGAATTTATAAGCCTAATCCTTGTAAGCCTAATCCTAATCCAAAATGGCTTCCGTACATTTTGGGAGTTGGCAATTGGGGAGTAAACGGATAAGTGGGCAGTGGACACTTGGGCATTGAATTACGATTACTAAAAAATATGTAAAAATTTTTTTGGATTTATATAGGTTGATTGGACACGTAAATATGTCATTTGACTTAAAAATTTAAAATTGGATAAGGGCCAAAGTTTTTTTTCTAAAAAATTTCTTAAATTTCCAGAGGGCCAAAATTTAGAAAAAATTTTTTTCTTAATTTTCAGAATTTCCCAATTTCTTAAATTCCTTGCTTATGGATATGCTGTTGTTATTGTAGATGGGAGAGGTTCAGCAAATCGAGGCGTTTCATTTGAAGGACATATTAAAGAAGCTATGGGCTCTGTTGAAATGGAAGATCAAGTGGAAGGGTTAAAACAAGCAATTGAACAAACAGAGAATATTTTGGATGGAGAACGTGTTGTCTGTATTGGTAAGGAGAAACTTATTTTTTGTGAGATTTTGACATAGTGGAAGAGGTTGATTCATAAAGAAATTGACACTATCGTTTATCGAACTTGTTACATATCTCGGATTAGCAAATATGGATATCTAGATCACATAGTCCCGGGATTTTTTTCGGGAGGGGGGCCAAGAGGCGGAAAAAATTTAGAAGGCCGTAGGCCAAAAAATTCACTTTTTGCCCAATCTCCTTCCCAAATTTTTTCCCTTTCTCCATTTCGGAGGGGGGTTCCTTGGCATAGTCCGGACACCCAGAAATTTTCGACTTTGGATATCGGATCATGATATCCGTGCTTTTTCAGGATCCTAACATATAAGAGAACATATCTCTCCGCTTTGCAGTTGCAAAGTTGTGAGCTACCGAGGAAATAGCCTTGCATTATTCCTTGCCTAAGCATGACTCATTTTTTCATTTCTGATCAGTTTCTCTCTATTTTCTAATTTTAATTCTATTTCCGAAGGAAATAGAATTTTATCAACAATAATATTTTTTTGAAATTTAGGCTGGAGTTATGGAGGTTATATGTCTATTCAATTAATTGCTGAATATCCAAATATTTACAAAGCGGCAGTTGTTGGTGGAGCTGTTGAGTTTTTTTCATTAATCTTTTGATAAATTTTTTTGCGTTTTTAGGTAACAGATTGGCAACTTTATGATACAGCATATACTGAACGGTATGGAAAAAAATTTAAAAAATTTAATTGAAAATTTTTTCCTTTAAGTTATATGGGAACACCTCAACAAAATGCTGAAGCTTACAAAAAATCTTCGGTTATAAGCAAAGTTGATATGCTTCCAAATCAGTTCAGTTTACTTTGATTTTTGAAAAATATCCTAAAGATTTGGGTGACTTTGGGATCGACCAAAATTGTCTTGAAAAGCTGCTCAATTTTGATTAGAGATCTAATAAGTCCAAAAATCGAATTCGAAGTCGATTTAAGAATTTAAACAGCTTAGAGGGCTTAATGAGAATTTGAAGCGATTAAGTGGGATATCGGGTGATTTTGAATTATTAGGATAGTTGAAGCGATTGAATTATTGATGATTAAGTAGGTGGAGAGGAAAGTTTATTTTTCGAATTCGTTCGAATAGTTCAACGATTTTCACTGAAAAAGTCGATCGAGTTTTGAATCACAGACAATTTGCAAGAGTATTATAGAATTATTTTCTGATCTCTAATTTTAATAATCAAAATTTTCACAAAATTTTAACAAGGCTTTTTCCATCTCGATCCAATCTCTAATTCAAAAATACGTCAAAATCCTTAAATAGATTTTTAAGACATTTGATTGGCCCTATCTTAAAAAAATTTTTTTTCCTTATCATTCCTTTGTCTCTCCTTTTTTAACAAATCAATTTTTAATTTTAAAGAGAAGGCCGTATACTTATCGTTCATGGAATGATTGACGAAAATGTTCATTTCCAACATACAATCCTCTTAATTAATTCATTAATTAAAGCTTCTAAACCTCATCAATTATTACTTTTTCCAACAGAAAGACATGCTATTAGAACAGGGGAATCTGTTGAATATTTTCATGCTTCGGTTCTTTCTTTTTTTAGACGTGCTTTGGGTTTGGGTATTATTGTTAAAAAAGAAAATATTTAAATAGAGAAGGAAAGACTGCCAAAGAAATTTATTGAAAAATAACCTCAAAAAATTGGATTTTTAAAAATAATTTTTGTAACCAAAAATTATTTTTTTAAACATGGTTTGTAATTTTATAGTGGTCCTAGGAATGATTTGGAAAGCTATAAAAATCATTGCTGGGTATTGGGTATTTAGTAGTGACCGGTAAAATTGATTTTTCCGGATTCCGGATTTGCAACTAGAGCCGGACCGGATCCGGCCGGATTTCTCCGGATTAATCCGGTCCTGTTTTAATCTGGAAATTTAAAAAAAACCCCGGATCTGGGACCCGGACTCCGGGAAATCCGGCCGGATCCGGTCAGGCCCCGGTACTAGTATTTAGTGGAGTAGGCTCTGTCATTTTTTCATATCTTGGCTCCAGATACGATTAGAACCACTTCAGAGCCAACTTATGATTCTTGAAAAAATTCTGAAAAAATATTCTGAAAATTCTGGAATTCTGAAAATATTATAGAGCTATACCCACACTGCCCTTTTCCCTTTAAGCCAACAATTTTAGGAAATTAAAATAATTTTCTAGGACCACTATGCCTATAACTCCGTATATTAATTATGTATATTATTTATTAACCCATATCTGACATTTAAAAATATATACTCTTATTATCAGAACTCTATTTTTTATATTAATTTATTACGCTGGAAAACACCTCTTATTTTTGGGAACAAAAATAATTCTGATTTTCTAAATATTCTGATAAAATAAAATTCTGAAAAATAATTCTGATTTTCTAAATATTCTGATAAAATAAAATTCTGAAAAATAATTCTGATTTTCTAAATATTCTGATAAAATAAAATTCTGAAAAATAATTCTGATTTTCTAAATATTCTGATAAAATAAAATTCTGAAAAATAATTCTGATTTTCTAAATATTCTGATAAAATAAAATTCTGAAAAATAATTCTGATTTTCTAAATATTCTGATAAAATAAAATTCTGAAAAATAATTCTGATTTTCTAAATATTCTGATAAAATAAAATTCTGAAAAATAATTCTGATTTTCTAAATATTCTGATAAAATAAAATTCTGAAAAATAATTCTGATTTTCTAAATATTCTGATAAAATAAAATTCTGAAAAATAATTCTGATTTTCTAAATATTCTGATAAAATAAAATTCTGAAAAATAATTCTGATTTTCTAAATATTCTGATAAAATAAAATTCTGAAAAATAATTCTGATTTTCTAAATATTCTGATAAAATAAAATTCTGAAAAATAATTCTGATTTTCTAAATATTAAATATTCTGATTTGCAAAAATTCTGATTACAAAAAAATTCCAGAAAATCAGAATTTTTAAATTAAATTCTGTCTGGAAATTCTGATTTTTAAAAATTATTTTAAAATAGAGTTCTGATTTTAAATAATTTTTTCTGATATATATTCTGATTTATTAGATAATATAGTACTATTATTTAACTAATAAATTTGGCTAGTTTTTTTGTGGGGGAATTTTGTTTAATTATATTTTTTAAAATACGAAACAATTTTTTTTTAATTTTATTTTTATTTTCTCTTTTTTTTTATTGGACAATTTACTATTTTTTAAAAAATTGTCTTTGACACAAAAACAGAGGTAAAATAATTTTATTTTATCTATTTTTTCCTTCTTTGGCAAGGCAAAAAATGCTTTTTCTCGACGTAAAACATTCGATATTTTTCTACATTTTCTTACATTCCTGCTTGTATATTGTTTCTCTAACCAGTCCATTCCGTTTTTTTAATGGATTCTATCTAGCTTTTAAAAACAGCCTCCTTCCATTTCGATTTTATAGCAAGAATTTTTTTCTGACGGGGGCGTTTGGGCGCAGGGATGTTTGGGCGTGGGGTTATTTATGTCCATGTAGATAGGAGATATTTTGATCAAATTTTGTTTGAAAATGTTGTCTATATTGTTGACTACCTTGCCTATAAATTTCAGAATTTTCTGTTTTTTATTTGAAAGGTTACGATAGAAAAATGCGTTAAAATGGGGTTTTTCTGCCTTAAATAGGCGCAACTTCAGAATTTTTGGACCAGAATTTCTGAAATTTTGGACCAAAAATTCTGAAATTTTAGGAAGGCTTAGCCAACACCTATAACGACCTTTCTACAAAATTTTATCAATTTATGCACCCTCTAGGCAAGTTTACAAAGCTTCACCCTATTTGTTCTGCGCCTAAACGTCCCCTCCCCCAACTAATTATTTTCAGCCTTTAAAGGCTTTAAGTTGCCATTATTTCTTCTAAATTATATTTTTTAACTCCTTTGTTGAATAATAGTCTCTCACACGTCTTTTATTCCGACAGATGGCAGATTACGATTATTTGATTAAATTCTTGGCCTTAGGTGATTCTGGCGTTGGCAAAACTTCGTTTTTGGTTTAACTAAAGATTTTTAGGCTTGAAAATTTTTTCTCCCTTTTATAGCACAGATATACAGACAATTCTTTCACGGGTCAATTCATATCAACCGTTGGAATAGATTTTAAAGAGAAAAAAGTGGTAAGCTTATTTTGGCTTTGTAGGGTGATTGAGGGAGTTTATGGGGTGATTGAGGGATGAAACACAAAAATATGGGAAGGAATAGAAAAGTTGTTGTGTCGCATCTTAGAGAAGTAGGTGGTTAGGCCTATGATATACACCAGGGATGGGTTTTCTTCCGCTTTCCGCTTCCGACTGCCGCTTTTTAAAATGCAGGGCCCATTCCTTATATAGTTACACATACCCAATAGTTAAAATTCGGTTGGTATTTGGAAAAAGAGAGCATCTAAGTTGGGTGAGCAATATATACTGTGTCCGGGGGGAGGGGGTAGCTAAACGATTTTCAGCTAAACGATACCCCTCTATTTAAGATATCCCTCGTTATAAAAACAGTTTTTTGAACCCCGAGGGTGATCTGACTCCTAGTAGACACTTCTAATCTCACAACTTCTCACTTTTCAGGTCTACAAAAGTGCTAGAGGAGGCTTTGGAGGTAGAGGTCAACGAGTGCTTCTACAATTATGGTCCTTTTTTTTTAATTTAGGGAATATTTTTTTTTCATTTTAGGGATACTGCAGGGCAGGAAAGATTCCGTTCATTAACCACAGCTTTCTTCCGCGATGCTATGGGATTTATACTTATATTCGACATTACTAATGAACAGTCATTTCTTAATGTCAGGTATACTGTACTTCCGGAAAATTTTTAAAAATTTATGTTTTACGGAGAAAAAGAGACGTTACGGCGCAGAGCAGTTACGGCGTAGACTTACATAACTTTGTTTGTTGATAAGATAAAACTATGAAATTTTGGATTTAGATAAATAATAATGTTATCTAATCCTTCTAAAAATTTCAGATTTTTTCGTTTAGTATTTCCCAAGTTGTGATCGAAAATGTCCACTTTTTGGTAGAAAATGTTGAGGTTTCGTTAAGTTTTTTGCCCACAACTTTGGATACAGTAGACGAAAAATTCTGAAATTTATAGAAAAATTGGTTAAGATCATAAGGAATATCTATGCAAAATTTCAGAACTGTAGGTCCTCGACTTCCTGTTAATTTACACGCGCGCTGTAAAGGACCGTGTCTTCAATAGCGTCCTCTCCCCCTTAAAAATATTCTGATCTTAATTTTAAAAAATTTTTAACTTAAAAGGGATTGGCTTTCTCAACTAAAAATACACGCATATTGCGAAACACCAGACATAATACTTTGTGGTAACAAGTCAGACTTGGAAAATCGTCGACAAGTTAGTACTGCTAGAGCTAAACAATTGGCAGACCAGCTTGGGTTTTTTAAGTGAAAAAAATTTTTTAAATAAATTTTTCTTGTAGTTTACCCTATTTTGAGACTTCAGCATGTACTTCTTCAAACGTAGAAAAAGCTGTTGATTGCCTACTTGATTTAGTTATGCAACGGTAATTTAATTGGGTGGGGGATTTTTAGAATAGCCTTTAGTCTTGAGGCCACATTTTGGGCCATAACTTTTTTGATTCTTAACCGATTTGAATCATTTTTATATCATTCGAAAGCTCAGAATGTGTGGATTATTTTAGCCAACAGACATGTTTTAATCCGATCACCCTACCAAAAGTTACAGCTGGGTAAGTACGCGCAATCGTGATTTTTGAGCTTTATTCGGCTGCAACTTTTTGTAGGATGATCTGATCAAATCGATCCTAACGGCTAAAATAATCCTCAAATCAAGAGCTTTCGAATGATATAAAAATTATTTAAATCGGTTAAGAATGAAAAAAGTTATGGCCCAAGTTTTAGGTGAGGGTGGAACTGGCTGTTCAAAAAATTCATCTAAACCGAACCTCTATACAGTCAACTCTCAATATTAGCGACTCCAAGTGATTGGAAATGATGTCGCCTATATAGGAATCACTTTGCCTAACATGCCCTGAGGGCATAAAAATTTATAAAAATAAATTCGTCTTTAAGGATACAAATGTCAGTAGGCAGCGACAATTTGCCAGCCGGTTGTATTGGCAGTGGAAATAGACTAAATGTTGAAGAAGATTTTTCTGCTAATAAAACATCCTATTATTGTAACAATTGTTAAATCATTATATGATTTTATTTTAAATATTTAAATGAAAATAAATTTTCAATTAGTGCTTTGACGCTTGTAAAAAAATCATACTCGTACTTTGCTTGGTACGAAGTACGAGTTTTCTTGAACCTCAAAAATCATCCGAAGAGGGCTTAAGTGAAGTATCAGAAATTTCTAGCAACAAAATTAATCATTTTTCCTTTCTTCAAGTTTAATAGTATCAAACAACTCACCCAGACTAAATAATTAGGTCTGAGCAGAAAATTTAGGCTTGGCTTGCCTTCCTTCCTTTGACCTGCCTCCCTTCAGTATTTAACACAGAAATTTTCTCCATATTTTTTATTCCTTCTTTTTATAGATTTTATTATTTTTTAACGTCACAAAACCAAACACAAAACTTTACTCCTTATTTTAAGAGTAATATGTACTTTTCAGGTCACGGTTTCCCTACTTTTTCCCCGGTTTCCGACCAATTATGAGCTTTTATTCGAATGATACCATTGTCGGTTAGCTTTGTTGATTCAAAATTATGAAGCTAAATTTTGCTGCAAAATTTTTTTGTGCATTTGAGAGGGGGTAAAATAAACGGTCATATATTGATTTTAGTGCCATTCGATTCAGCTCGAAAAGCCGAATCGAATGATATATAATTTGGCATAAAAGCAGAAAAAAGGAAAAAATAGAAAGAAAAAAAGGGGGCAACTTCCAAAAGTATTTGAAAGCCAAGGGTATAAGAAGGTATACCTTTGGAAGTGTAAGAAAATATTAATTAACCATGAAAAGGTTCGAACCCGCTACCCAATTTTAAACGATTTTGTAGTCAGCGCTCTTATCCACTTAACCAAAATTTAAATTGCGCTATGTCCCTTGCTAGTCTGCAGTGAAGGTATTACCAGATTTATTTTAACAAATTTTTTAGTTTTTCATTTAAAATATTTTAATTAAATTTAAAAAATGACTGAAGAAAGACCATCAACAAATACTGATTTGGAATTTAAAGTAAATTTAATTAGAAAAATTTTTTCTGAATTAATTATTTAAGCTATACAAACAAAACAATGATTTAATAAAACTTGAAACGCATCTTCAAATAAAATTTGTTGAAGAGAAGACTTTAAATCTTGAAAAGAAAAATTTTTTTCTGGAACATGAATTGAAGGAAATGGATAAAGTCTGGTTATTTTCGTAACGGTCAACTAAGCGCCAGTCGTTTTGACCGACTATATCTTTTTTGTCCTTGATCCAATCCGAATGAATCTTATATCATTCGAAAGCCCTTGAAAAGCGCTATCTTTTTCCCAACTGGTTGAATTAAGTGTGATCGCTCGATAAAAAGTTACAAGTCGATAAGTGCAAGAAATCGTTGTTTTTCACACTTAATGACTTGTAACTTTTTAATAGACGATCAGACTGATCCAACCAATTGGGAAAAAGATAGCGCTTTTCAAGGGCTTTCGAATGATACAAGATTTATTAGGATTGGATCAGTCATAAAAAAGTTATAGCCGATCAAAGTCTGTTAGCGCTGAGTTGACATTTCGACCCCATTTTTTGAAAATTCTTTAAAAATAATTTTAGAAAATCCAAAAAATAAATATTGACCATAAAAATGAAATTGAAGAAATTAAGCAAAATTTTCAAAAATATATTGAAGAAAAATTTCACCATTTAAAAGTTGAAAACTATTTTTGTTTAAAGCAAAAAGATGAGAAAATTAGTTCTTTGGAGAAAGAAAACAAGGTAAATTTTTTAGGGCTTAATATTACATGAGCTGTCTCTCAATTTTTTTTCATAGTTTCGTATAATTATCGAAGCTGAGAATCGGTAAAAGGAGTAGGTTTATGTTGCTAGTGCAGCACCCTGCGACCGTTGACTCCCGCGAGGCGCTGCCACAAGCGTCTCGCCAACGCTCCAAAGGTTCCCGCGGAACGTCCCTCTTGTGTACCGGCCGTTTGTGTACCTGGCCATATTTTGGGCCATAACTTTTTTGATTCTTAACCGACTTCAATTATTCTTATATCAATCGAAAGCCCTGGATGTGAGGATTATTTTCGCCAACAGGATTGATTTGATCAGATCATGTTATATAAAGTTATATCTCGATAAATGCGCTCAATCGTGATTTTGATCTTTATCTGTCTGTAACTTTTTGTATGATTATCTGATCAAATCAATCCTGTTAGCGAAAATATTCCTCACATCCAGGGCTTTCAATTGATACATTATTTATTTAAATCAATTAAGAATTGAAAAAGTTATGGCCCAAAATATGGCCAGGTACACAAACGGCCGGTACACAATAGTAGTAAGTCCCCCACAAATGTATCACTTGAGGGGTCCATTGAAAAAGCCTGTGCCTGAGGTGCGGTATTTTTTCTTTGAAGATGCCGCCAAATCCGTGCCTAGAGGGCACTTTTTTGCGCGAAAAGTTAATTTTTGGCGCAAAACCCCTCCCTTTGGGAGGGGTTTGGATTAATTTTGCGCGAAAAAACAATGTTTTGGCGCAAAACCCCTCTTCTTCGGGAGGGGTCTATATATTTTTCGGGGGTGTCAAAAAAATTTACCGCACTCAGGCACAGGCTTTTTTCAATGGCCCCTCGAGTGATACATTTGTGGGGATAAATAAAATTATTTAAAATATTTATTTAAAATAAAATTCTTTAAAATAAATTTTATTTAAAATTTTTTAAAATGAATGCGGAAAATGATAGGTTTGATCATTTTCTGAAAAACGCCTAGGAACGCCCCCTTTTTTTAAAAAATTAGAAATATTCAAATTTCTCAAAATTTTCGCCTGCGGTGCTGAGAATGAAGACTTGTGTATATAGGAGGATTTGAATGGGGTTATGTGGATTTTAATGATATCCGGACAGTTCAAGGGATCTAAGGGAATAGCGAGAGATTTTGCCTTCTGAAACCTGGGTGTTCCCACTTGACCTTCATAAATTCTCAAAATCTAAACCAGCGGCGCAAAAAGAGAGGGATTTTTAAACAAAGCCACTCCAATTATAAAAAATATTGATATTTTTACAAATTAATTTCATTTACATATAAATTGCAGCATTTTGATGCATTCTACTCATAAAAAGTTAAAATTTTTTATTTTGAAAAAAATCCCAAATCTCGGGCGGGATCCCGGATAATTATTTTCGGGATTTTTGAAATTCGGGATTTTTTTCGGGATTTATCCCTCGGATCCTGTCCCGGCATCGGTTGAGAAAAAACCCCGACTCGGGATCCCGGAAATGCATTTTGCCGACATTTAATGACGAGTGGCCTGCGACCAAGTGGCCCGCGATTAAGTGTCCGTGTCCTGCTTATTTTTAAAAATTTTATTTTGACACGAAATTATACAATGTAAAAAAATTGATTAGGCGCGCGGCCATAACAACTTTTTTCTTCCCTATTTTGGATTGGTCACCCTTAAGTTTAATTTTTTTGATTTTTTATTTTAGAAAATTTTTCTTTAATTTAATTTATGACTGAAGACAAACAACTTTTCATATTCACACATATGCTTCCGGGCAACGAGAATCTTTTGCTTGAGAGGTTTCTAATTTGATTTACTTTTATTATTTCGAGATTTTCAGGATTAAAGAATGTGTAGAAAAACGAAATAAAGGTTATTGCTCTACTTCGCCGGGATGTACAGTGCTTCGAAGAATTCCAGCTGAAGATGTTTTGCAAGTTACTGCTGGGAATAATTATGTTGCTTTCCTTCTCAAGGTTTTAGTTCAAAGTAGGGTTGAGGGTTAGTTCTTTCGGGCGGCCACGGATGCCAAAAAAATTTAATGTCGGTTCGAATCCGTATTTGTTCGGACTGTTACAAATCCTTATTTCTTCGGACTGCAAACGCCGTTTCGAGTCGGGCCGACGGCGAGACTTTTTTCGGGCCGTACGAGTCTTTTTCGGACCAAATAACTTAGGCCCGACTCTATTTTCCAGTCCGAGTCGGTCCATTTTGGCAATCCTAATTACGGATTTTCGAAGATTTTCTAAGAGCCAACAACTAGCTCAATGTATCCCCACGTCTATTGATACATTTTTAGGATCATCGAGTCGCTCGTCTTCGTTATGAGATTGTTGCCAACACTATTGAATCTACCGCTCCGACGGACAAGAGTATTTTAATCTTTTAATTTTTAAAACGATTTTTTTGTTTGAGATGAATCCGGCCCTGGTTCATCAACAGCTCCAGCTACCACCACTGCTGGTTCCTCTGATCCAGCGTCAGCTTCTGCAAATGCTGCTGCAAACGCCGCAAATCGGACTGCAAAAATTCGGGTTTGTTTTTTGCTTTTTTTTTTACAAATTTTAAATTTATTTGTAGCGAATTATGATGACACGTCCAGGGACTTGTTCCGGTGGATTTTGTCTCACTGGAGTTGTGATTGATAGAAATCGTCCTCGACTAATGATTTCTGCCTCTTCCGTTCCAAAAGATTTAATCGTGCAATGCCAGGTTTTTTCTATTTTTCATGCTTTCTTAAGATATTTCTAGGTTGTTTTACAAGGCAAATCTCATGCTGCGATTGTTCGTGAATTACAACGCATTAATTTAAATGTCAACGAGTCAATCGACAATTTACTTTCTCGCGATGATGATGAAATTGATGATTTGGATGACATAAGTGAGGCCTACCCACACGAAGAGCTGCTTTCTTTGCTCGATGCTGGGCTTCGTTCCTATGGAAGTGGTGCCGCACGAGCCGCTTTACTTGATAGTGATAGCATTTATTCTGCTGGAAATGGCTACGAATACTTGATTTCACGTGATTTGGCTAGACGCAAGGGTGAAGGTTTAAATTTAAAAATTTTTTCTTTTTTAACATTTTAAATTCAAAGATAAATTTGAACATATCGACAAATTGCTCTGCTGCACGCTTTATAGTGCTGTTTTGACAAAAAATGGGAATATATTTTGGAGGTTGTTTTTTTAAATTACGTCTCAAAAATTTTTAATTTAAGAGGAATTTACTCATTTAATGAGAGCAAGAAGATATGGGGAAAAATACTTGCCCGCAAACAAGTCGCTTTTGAATCATTTGGAACGAAAATTATTGGAAGCGAGGTTTCTATTCAATATTTTTGTTTAATTTAATGTTTCTTTTTTAAGGTGTGTACAAAATCTACTCCAATTTATTCATTTGATTCTATTGCTGTGAACTTCAGTCAACGAATTCCAATGGTTTTTTTCTATTGTTTTTTTTATTTAACTGATCTTTCAGATTGGTGTTTTGTACGAGGATGCATGGACGTTGAATGAGACTTGTCGTTTCCGTGTCTTTGGGTTATTCAACTTAAAATATTTTATAATTTCAGTGTTTTTTAGAAATGAGAATGCTGATAATGGAAAGATTTATGGCTGGAGTTGGGAGATTGATTCGAAGCCTGACACTTCTCCACATGTTGCAAATGACATTCTTTCCTCATCCATTGGTATTTTTTATTAAAATTTAATTTGAATATATAACAGGGATGTCAAGTCCGAGAAATATGTGTCAGGTTTTCAAAATTTTTGCCGGATCGGGATTCAGATAGAAAAAGGCCGGGTTTTGTGTCTCGGCCCTGGGTTTTAGGGGGTTAATAGGGGAAATAAGTCGTGTCGGGTTTTGAATATTTCATAACTAAAATTTCTTGAATATGATTCTTTTTAAGGATTTTAAATTTTAATTAAATTTAGAAGAAGAAAGCGATGTTGACTCCATTTCTAATATCGAATCCTGTGGTCTTCGCGCAGCTGTGCTTTCTAAAAGTGACCGTGTTGGATCATTTGTTGACATGTCTTGTGGCAATAAACTTCCTGCTACATTCCAAATATTAGTTAATATTACGAATACAAGAACAATTACAATCGGCGTTAAACCTTCTCATACTATTGAGAATGTCAAGGCAAAAATTCAAGACAAGGAAGGAATTCCATATCAACAATTTTATTTGGTAACTTAAGTTTTAAAATACATTGAAAACATGTCCTTAAAATTAATTTAAAGATTTTTGGTGGTAAGCAACTTGAGGATGGACGTACTCTTTCTTATTATGAATTAAAAGAAAATTGTTTTGTTAATTTAATGATCCGAATTCTTGGTGGAAAAAAGAAGAAGAGAAAAATATATAGATCAAAGTGTTCAATGCAAAATTGTGATGTAATTAAATATGAATATAAGAAAATACTGCGTGCCAGGTACTATTCATGCCAACTGTGCCAAAACACGACACAGATAGAATTTTTAGTAAGTTTTTTTAAATACCGTAAATGGTCGAATAATTACCCCCTCTCTCAAATAATTACCCCTTTCCTTTTCTTCTCTAATTTCAAAAATATTGAAAAAATCATTGTCAATTTTAATTATTGAAACATTATAAGAATCAATTTCAAAAATAAATGGAGTTTCTCTTCGATTTATTGAGATATACCCAAAATTTAACCCATCCTCTTGATTAATTACCCCTCCAGCGAGAGGTCAAAACAATAATTACCCAGGTTAATTATTCGAGCATATACGGTAAATTCATTTTTATAGGTATCTTTCATCAATGACAAAGCTCAATGGACAACTATTGACCAAATTAATGAGTTCGTCTATGAATTCATTCAAAAAAACAACGTGAGTAAAATCATTACAAAATGCTTTACTTGCGGAGGCAAAAGAAAATTTTTTCTTCTTGATGCGGATGAGGAAGAAGAGGAAGAAGAATATGAGGAGGTGTTGGAGGGAGAAATTATGGAGCAAGTCAATTTTGGTGAAGGGGAGGAAGGGTTGGTGGGTGGGGAGCCTCGCCCTGCTGGAGAAGATGATGATGTATTTTTTGAGTAAATTTTTAAATTTTTTATTTTAATAAGGTGGATGTTGGTGGGCCTATGGATATGATTGGGCCTCATCCCGAGCCCCCTCCTGCCGTAATTGACGAGGCGGAGGGGGCACCCATTCCTCTCGCCGTTCTTGGCGAGGCGCAGGGGAATGGGGGGGATGAGGAGCCCCACCCTGATGGAGAAGATGAAGAAGATGATGAAGTATTTTTGAGTAAATTTTTAAATTTTTTATTTTAATAAGGTGCGAACAATTGCTGGAGATATCGAACTCCAGGAGCCGATTGACGAGGAACCTGGGACCCACCCCGAGCCTCCTCTAGCCGTAATTTCCGAGGCGGAGGGGGCACCCAATCTCCTCACCGTACCTGGCGAGGTGCAGGGAATTGGGCGGGGTGGGGTACCCACTCCTTTGAATGAAAATGAGGTTTATTTTTGTGTTTATTGTTTTATTTTTTTAATTAGGACCCTTCAGGTCCTGGGACCTCAGGAACCCAGCCCGTGCCTCCTCCAGCCGTAATTTGTGAGGCGGAGGGGGCACCCACTCTCCTCGCCGTATCTGGCGAGGCGCAGGGGAGTGGGGGGAATGGGACATTGATTATTGATGGGAGTTTTGGAGTTGAGGTTTTAATTTATTTATTTTCCTAAAATATTCATAAATTTAGGAGGGGGAGGAGGATATTCTAGTTCAGCAGACTAGGAACAAGAGGGGTACAAATTTAAAATTAATAATTTAATTTTGGTAAAATACTAGGTTTAATTATAAATTAAAATAATTAGAGAAAGTAACCGAAAGGTTTAGTTTTCAGGTATCCTTATCTAATCTTTTTTATTGCCTGTAATGGGCGATTTCTTTTTTTTTATCTAATCTTTTTTATTGCCTGTCATGGGCGAAAATCTTCTTTTATTGCCTGTAATGGGCGAAAAAATCTTTTATTGCCTGTCATGGGCGTTAATAATCTTTTTAAACTGTCTTTCGTGTACTTTCTCTAATTATTTTGATTTATAATTAAACCTAGTATTTTACCATGATTAAAAATTAAAATAAAATTTCAATACCTATACTTAGGAATAATACCTAGCATTTAAATATTTGAGGTAAAAAATATACAGTAAAATTGAGTAATTATTTGTGAATATATGTGGTATTATTCCTAAGTATAAATTTTATAAATTAATTAAATATTAAGCTCACGAGAGGTCAGCATCCGAAAAATCAGCAAGAAATTTTTCAAAAAAACAGAAGTTTGAAAAAATTAAAAAAATCGTAGAAAATTTTGAAGAAAATAACGGTCCAATCAATGTAGACTTAAATGATTGGGAGACAGCTTCAATATCCTCAAGAGGTAGTTTTTACAATGATGATAGGAAAGTGATAAAATTAAAATATGCTCGGATTAATGAAATAGCTAATCTATTTAATCAAAAATAAATTTTTGTTGAATTTTTACAATTTAATTTTATATCCTATATATAATTTGAGTTTGTCTGAGGGAAAAAGTTTATTATTTTAACAAATATAAATTTTTAATTAAAAATATTTAAAATTGTTCACTTGGAAATGAAATGAATTAGTTTAAATTTAAATTTTATAGCCAATATTACAATTTATAACCAAAGTCAACAATTCTATAATTTGGTAAAACAATTCCTTTTAAAATAATAGGGCTAAATTTTTTGGAAATGTGTGTGGTACATACAATGCCTTTCTTAATATTGGGTCTTATGAAATGGGGATAATTGACTAAAATTAAATCATTTTCTGTACCTTCTGATTCATTCTTTTCCATCATTCGTCCAAATTCCAAAACACTTTCTCGGAATGATTTGTAATGAAGCTTCTTGCACACATCTGCGTTGAGTGTTATTCCTCGAACTCTCAGTGATGTCTTTTCTTTGCCCGTTTCTTTATCTATCATTTTTAGTCCATATGCCTTACAAGCAGCCCCCACATATTCTTTTATCTCACAATCATCATATTCTTTTGCTAGATCCCCTAGATATGGTCCATCGGAAAGAGGGCATTTGCGTTGTTTTGGATGAGCGAATAGAATGCTGTCTGTGTCGCCGTACAATACTGAACAGTCTGGTGTTCTGACTATTTTCTGCATTGCTCTTAATAATTTTATTCTCGCCATTGAGGTTGTCCAAAGAGAAATGACAATGTTGTAAGCATTGTGTTCCTCAATGAATTCATTTTTAGGCTCATAAGTTATTAAAATGGTGTCTTCTGTTAATTTGTCTATTGAATTGACTTCTATTGATTTATTCTCTGCAAATGTTCTAAGTTCGGCAGGCGAATCTGTGATATGGCTTTTTGTCAAAGTATTCCTAAGACTGAAGCGGCCCCAAAGTGAATTTAACATTAACTTGGAAATGTACCTCATTGCTTTGTCTGGCATCATTTTTTCTCTTTCTATTTTGATTCCAAATCTCTTCTTGCATTCCATTATAAATTCATCTTCTTTCTCTCGGCTATCAATTTGTTTTGGGAATCCACTTGAATGTATTTTCATGCTCATAAATTCTGCAACATATTCTTTGAAAAGTTCACCATCCCATTTATCATAATGAAGTGCTCTAAAATATTTGCTCACTCTATATCCATTGTCTAAAGCCTCAGCCAATTCAATTGATGTGCATGTTGAAACCCATCCCCTCTTTTCACCATTATGTGTACAGCTGTATTCATGTAATGTAGCGCCTCGGGGAAAATCCAGCGAACATTGTCGACATAGTGGAAAAAGCAATCTATCATCGAATTTTACAGGCATGACTGGTATATCCGAGTGTTGTGGTGGTATTAAAAAAACTTTAAGTATTCCTTTCACAGGAATATGGCTGCTGTTGTACCAATTTACTTTTTGCTCATTTGATGGTATTATGATTACTTTTGGATGGCCCACAGGAAATGCTGTTGTTGCTATTGTCGATGGATAAAGCGAGTTGAAGTCTAAGTATGTAATATCATGTTGATCGTCTGCCTCATAGTAAAGACTAAATGGACCAGTTCTCCCACCAAAGAAGCAATCTCGTAATTTAATTGGTCCTTTATCTATGTAGTTTGAAAAACTCTTCTTCATTTTTCTATCTCTTCTTAACAGGTCTTTTATTTCACACTCCCACACTATGTCGACATATCGTATATGTTGTTTTAAAATTTGAATTCTCTCTTTATTTTCCTTTTGAATAACTTCAACTGTCTTTCCACTGGGTAATATGAAATCTGGACGATCCCCATAGTGTTTTGGACACGCATGCCACACACATCCATTTACTTCTATTGCTCTATCCTCACTTTTTATATATCCGTCGACTTTAAATCTTCCAGCAACTTTATATTCACCTTCCTCAGAGTGGGCAGTTTGAATCACAACCGAATTTTTTTCCGCATACCAATCGAGATATTTCATAGCCAATGTGCTTTGGTTGTCGCATGTGTCGTATCCCTTCTCAGGAACAATACCCAAATGATCAGGTTTCAGATGATTTAATCTAAAGTGTTTCATGCATGCCGACGCGATTGTCATTGTATCACGTATAATATCTATTCCAATTGAACCTGTTGTTTGTTTTGGTCGGCTAATTTCCAAAAATTTGCTGCGGAATGCTAATAATGCTTCTGTTAGGATTTGAACGTCGTTCAAGCAGTATTCAGCTAGAGCTTCATTTAAACAAAAAGGTTGGTGACATTCCTGGGCGTACCACTTATCAAACGTCTTTCGTTTATCTGGTAGCATACCACCATACAAATAATCAGATTTTTGAGGGAGGTTTGGAAGTGTTTTGTCGTAGTTGTTGGGATTGTTTGCCAAATGTGGAAAGAATTGTTTTTCTTGGATTTGTAGATCGAAAGCACCAACAAGTTGACCTAGTCCTACTGGGCAAATGTTGTAAGAGTCACGGAATATTACTTCATTGCATTTATTATTACGTTGAACTTTCATTTCATATAATTTATTTCCTCGTCGAATCATTGATGGAACAATCCCTGCTGCAAAAATTTCTCGAAAAACCATCACCATGTCATATCTTCCGCCAAAGTGAGAAAATGCTATAGTTGTAAAGTGTCCATCAAGTTCAAATAGTAACCAATTGACAAATTCATGAAGAGGATTTGTTGTAACTCGTTGCTCGTCGACTTTTGTTTTGTAAAAGGGGCGTTGTGAAAAAGTGATGTTTCTATTTGGGCCACAAACATTACAAAACTTTTTGTCACGTCTTAGAAATGTTTTCCAGTGCTTTTTATCCAACATACAATTAGTGCAAACTACAGTGGCAGCAATAAAATTCACACAATGAAGTCGATCTGATGAACTGTCATTAAATTTTGTATGTTGAGTAGCTTCAAAATCGAAGGTCACCAATCTATAAGTTGTTTGTTGTTTTTGTTCAAGTGGTCTTATGAAACATCCTCTTTCTGTACTGTGAAATTGAAGACAGTTGTTGCACCATTTTTGTCCACAAACATGTTGTTTTCCTCTATTATCTCTGTGCACTTTTACATTCCATATTGTACCGCATTTGTCACATTGTTTTGACCTTTGACATTGGTTGCTGGACTTATGATGGTCGAAGCATTCCTTTTCCCAAAACTTTTTCCCGCAATCTTGACATTCCTTTCTAAAGTTTTCAGAAACAGGGCAAGGCATTCCTATTCCAACTCTTCCACATAGACGACATCGGGATTTGCAATTGTTAGCGTGTTCATTTGCTTTCCAGTACTTCTTTTCGCAAGAGTAGCAATATTGCCAATGTGGACCAAATTGAGCGCCAACAGTTCTAATTCCATCGAAATGACCTTCAGAATGGCATATTGGAATTGCAGTGTTGAAAGTTTCAGAACCATATTTGTACTTTGGAGTTGTCTCTGCTTTATTCCCAAATATAAACACTTTGAAGCGATATCCGTTGTTAATGTAATATTTATTCCAATAATCGACGACCATTGGGACATAAGTTTGAGCATCATATTTTTCTTTGTTCAATGGAATACCAATATCCTGCATTAACTTCATTACATCTGATTTTTGCTTATGGAATCGCCCCAAATGATATCGACTAAACTTTAATCTACTTCCTAATTCCTTCGTTACATATTTCCTTGTAAGTTCCAAAGCATAGAAAAGGCAATATTTATCATTAACATTTTGTACATGTATGAGCCAATTTGAATTAGCAGGTTGATCTTGAGGTCCACTTCCTGATATTGATTTTTCCTTAGGCAGAGAATCAACGTCCAGAGAATGTATTGCCAACGTGAATGGCTCGCCCCAAAGCGATCCACGTTCAGCTTTAGATTGAGAGACAAGAAGAAATCGTTGTAGTATGTTTTCAACAGCGTCAATATGTAGTTTGCGAATTGGAATCCAGATATCACTGTCGAGTATTGGTGAAGAAATTAAAGCCCCAAGGTGGTCCACAATAATATCTTTCGACTTTGATTCTTTGATTGCTTGTTTGATACACTCGTCGATGAGGCGTCTAAGCAGTTCCTCGGGATTAGGCGGAACGTTTTTGATGACAAATTTCGAAACAATTTTCATTATTTTGAATTTTTTACAATATCGAGTCTCAGAATCGAGTTGTTCAATAAAATCTTTTAATGACCCTATGCCTATTTGTTCAATTTGATCTCTTCTTTGATTGTTATCATTTCCTAAAATATTTTCAATAAAAAATCTGGGGCGTTTGGGTGGGCTACAGCCGGACATGTTTTTGTTTGAAAAAATATGAAATGAAAGAACTGTGCAATATCAACGCTTTATATACTAGCTGGTAATAAGGGCGTATCATGTTTATACAGAGCGCCATTTCATTTCAAATACTATGAATAATTAAGGGAAAGGAATGTGTCATGAATAAGTAAGGGGAAGGAATGTGTCTATTTATAAGTAATGGAGAAGTTACCTATGTATAAAAAGACAAATCAAGTTTGAACTATGAATAATTACGATAAAATGTAAGCGATTTCCTATGCAAATTTAATTTAAATTTTTAAATAAAAAATTCAAGCTTAACCTAAGCTTTAAACTTAACCTAAAACTCAATAAATAAAAAACAACAAATATTTTTACTTGACAAAAAATTAAAGCCAATTATAATAAAAAATTAACATTACATTAAAAATTAAAAAAATCGCGGATTACTACGTTTGGTTCGACGCGAACGTCGAACCAAACGATTGTATTCCGCTTTACAACAAGCACAATGTGGAAATTCTCCTAAAATCTGATCATAATCCACTGATCTTTTCCAGTCATACATGTCCGCCAGCTTCTCTTCAATGCCATCATTCACACAGTCCGCACAGTAGTTAACACAGGAACAACCACTTGGGCCAAAAGTTATGTTGACCTCCTCCTGTGTACACAAACATCCGATGCAAACATCGGACGCATGTTTTACAGGAGGAGTAGTAGTTTTCCTCTTTTTTGTTGGTGGTTCTGTTGGTGGTGTCGGTTCTTGTTGTTCAATTTGTTGTTGTTGCTGTTCAATTTGTTGTTGTTGAGCCGGCGCAATATTTTCAAAATTGAACACATCCAAATCCATATAGACTGGTGGTGGTGTAGGTGATGGTGGTGGTGTAGGTGATGCGAGCAGTTCATACGAAACACCATCATCCAATTGTTGAGGCAATTGCCAAGGCACAATTTCTTCGGCAAGTCCAATTGGAATATGTGTCGGTGTAGAAACTAAAAAAATATAAATTATTTATTTTATACCCCCATCTCAGCCCCCGAAAATATTGAAAGAAAAATTACCATATGAACTTCCAGATTCCCAATTCCAATTTTCAGGTGGAACCCAATCAGCATATCGGTTTTCGGGAGTCCATTCCCACGGAGCAATAGCAGAAGTTCCTTGAGCCATCATTGGATCATTATTTGGAGTCGACAATAATTCGGCTCTTCGCAATTCCATTAATCGGAGTTGCGTATGATGAACATCCGGCGAGAGTCCTCTCGCTCTTTCTCCACGATCAGCCGAAAAAGGCCACCCACGATCCATTTCTATAAATTTTTAAATTAAATGAAATTTTTTTAAAATTTTTTTACCGTTAGATTCGACCTCGTCGATAACGAGTTCGTAAACGGGATTTTCGGAAGAACTAGTTATCATTATAAATTAATAAATAAAAACTAAAATTTAAATTCAATAATAAAAAAAAAGTTTTAAAGAAAAATTTAAAAAATTTTAAAAGGGTAACTGGGAAAATTAAATTAATATGAAGAAATTACCTATCATTTGGCTTTATAAACGGTGAAATTAGCATATTGCCACAAAGTTCCGCCTTTATTTCAAAGAACTGCCGTTCAGAGCTGATCTAATCAGTGAAAAGAATGTGCCAGTCGGCGAAGGAAAAAGGAAAGGGGAAATGAATGCTTTTCTAGCTTCAAGGAAATGCCGTTCAAATTTGAACTGATCAGTGAAAGAATGTTTGCCAGTCGGGGGAAGGAAAAAGGAAAAGGGAAATGAATTCTTTTCTAGCTTCAAAGAACTGCCGTTTAAACGTGATCTGATCAGTGAAAATATGTTTGTCTGTTGAGAAGGAAATGAAATAAAGTTGAAAGTGAAAGTAAAAGAAAAGTTCTTTTCTTTAATAGTGCCGATTTTTCTAACATTTAGTTTAAAAAAATTAAAAAGCTTAAAGTTTTAAAAGTTAAAAAAGTTTTGAAAATTTTTTGCTTAAATATTTAACACTATACCTAATATTTAAAAATTTTTAAATCAAAATATTTATTTCCATTTAATAAAGTGAAAAATTTGAATATATTTTAGATATGATAGTGTGATTAAAAAATTTTTTTATTGGTTTTGAATTTCTTGTCCACCTGATGTTTTCTTTATATCCCAATCACATAACACATCTTTTACTAACATATTGAGCTGAACACACTGTTTGCAAAGATCAAAGCTAATTTTTACTCCCCCATCTTGATTTTCAGTCACGCGACTTGTGCTATGAAAAAGTACATTTGAACGTGCGACAAAGTCTAAATTCTAGCCGAGGAATGTATTTCATTCTGACTAATTTCCACAACATTTTGCTATTTGTAGATACTTTTGTAGGATTTTTCGAATTCGTTTTCTTTTGTGCTGACTTTTTACTTAGCCAGACATCAATTGTCCCAGTATTCTCCTTGACTTCTGTATTTTCATCCATGATTTCTATCACTTCAACATTTTTAGACTCAGTATCTGATGTCTTTGGAGAATTAGGAGTGGACATCTTTTCAAATTTTATTTAAAATTATTTAAGAATGAAGTTTTGGGTTCCAAAATTCAGATATTTATACCTCAGAAAATGGGCGTGGTATGCAAATATTTATGTTATCACAAATCATCAGATATAAAAGCGAATCATTTTCTTTGTATTCATTCATTTTAAATTAAATTTGAATAATTATTTTTGAATATTTATTAATAAAAAATGTCAAACCTCCTTGAAAGAATTTCAAAAATTCTAGATTGTACAATTGATAATGTCAGACAACGCTTGACAAATAACTGTGATAGAGATCGAGTCCTAAATGAAATAAGAGGAAAGGCTTTAAAAACCAATTATCTAGATAGAAATGGAAAAAAACAAATAATATATTGTGATGGAATTTCTTCACTCGGTTCTCATCAAATAATGGCTTATGGAAATCTTAAGCAACCTTTCAATATTTGCGTAAGCGCATATTTCCATGCTAGGCACAAAATTATGCTGAAATATCCATTTCATCCATGCATTCAATTCAAAAATTGTTACTACCCTCTTGAACTTCTCGATCTAGTGGAAGATTTTGATGAGTCCGATTCTGATTCACCAATCATTATGAAAAATCTTCGAAAAAAAGCATCATCGTCGTCCGAATCTGTTCAATCCTTAGATTCTTTTTCTACAAACTCAACTTTTAAAGAAAAACAGTCAACTGAAGCATCTGATGAACTCAAGCGGGGAATCCTTTGGCTATATGTTAATGATAAAAAAATGTGGGAAAAACATACTATTACGCTTTTTTCTTCAAAGTAATATTTGATTTTTTGTTAGTTTTACTTAATTTTTCTTAAATTTCCTCTTCTTTTCATTAATTATGCACTTTTACCCCTAAAAACTGTATCTTCTTCAGCTTAATATTTTTAAAATTTTATCTTATTTTTTAATATATTTATCGAATTTAAATTCAATAAAGTAGTTTATTTACAATTATTCGTACAAATTCATCGGGATTTGAATAAGAATTTAGGATATGGAGATACTTTTCAAATGTATATCCTAGAGAAATGAAATACAAAAATACGATGCAATGTTGTCCACACTCTGTTGATAAAGGGCTTTGTAGTATTATTTTGTTTTTTATTTGTTTTGGAAATTTTGACAAAAAGTTATTTATGGTTGAAGGCAAATTTGGAATTAATAGTGAATCGAGTATATAAATTGTTGTTTTATTCAATGCAAACAGTCCTATCCAATGAGATCCCTCATTAATTGCTCTGTCAAGATTAACTATCATTGAAGCTGGAAATTTTGTAATATCAGTTGGTATTTTATCTGCGGCAAAACATCCTACGAAAAATCTTCTTGTAATGTTATTTTGAAACAATATTTTTTCAATTTGCGTTGTGTTCATTGTTATCGTCGTTTGGTTTTACACTATTTGGTATTTGAGTAATCTTATTTTTTATGTTTATAATAGCTCTTAATTGGTAAAGCACTGAGGACACTATCAACATGAACCAAAGTAAAATCAGTGCAATGCAGTAAAAATTGTAATTTCCGTAATTGTCTTTTATTTCCTTGCATGGTAATGGCAAATCTATTTCCTTATTCATTTTATTCAAAATATCAAATTTTATATCTTTATCATTATTAGAGATAGTCAGATTTTTTAACATTATGAAAAATTTAATAAAAAATTATTGAAATATTTACTAACAAAAAAGTAATTACTAATGTTTTTTAATTATTTAAATGAAATGTAAATTAAATTCGGATTTTTTATACTGATATATCACTTGTAATTGTTCTATTTCTGTCTAACATTAACAATGAATCTACTTCACCCATTGCAATGAGAACAATTCCCCCTGAAGGAACTGGTTCGTTGAATGTCAATTTAATACTTGTTGTACCATTTTTAATGAGATCAAATGTCTCGGGGCCATTATCCTCCTGGCTATTTGTTAAGTTAAATACAAAAAAGCAAAATCCTCCTTTAGCATATCGTTCCATAGAAATGCCATTACTTTCGAGTGTACCTGCATACCCAATTGCTTCTTGCATATCATGAAATATTCGAGAGTACTTTCCCTTTGAAAAATCAAGAGAATAAGGCGATGCCGGGAAAACCGTTCCTCCGGCTGTTATTGAAATATCTCTCAAATTAAAATGTTGAAAATAGAAGGGATAATGTTTCTGAATACCAACAAAGCTTTTATTATCAACCATTCCTAATATGATTCTTCGTGGTACTTGATCCATCCATAGGTTCGCGTTGAATTCTGTCCGATTTTCGCTTATGAAGAGTGATTTTAATGAAGTTTTTCTAATAGGGTAACGAGCAGGTTTTATTTCTAATTTTTTCGCTATATCAAATGCTAAGCTATCCATCAGCTCAATTTTCTTAACGTAAAGTTTGCACGCGATTACTTCTATTTGATATTTAGGTGCATTTTCCATGGGAGTATTCAGCAAAAAATTTGAGTCGTTGGGCAAGAGTTCAATATCGACCTCGCATTGATTTACCAGATATCGTGGCTGGTTAAATATATCTACATCCAATTTTGACATGAACTGGGCGCTACAGGGATTTCCATTTTCGTCCAAAAACAACCTCTTTCTTGATTTGTATCCATAACCAACCGTTTCGACTTTTGTCTCAGTTTGATTGTCCCCATCATCATAATATCCTGCCACAGATAGATAAGAATTTTTTACACTTTGTGGGTATGTGAGTTCATAGTCAAAAATGCTTTTATAGGCCATTAACGAGTTTCCTTCAAATATCTGTGTGCCATTTATTGACACTCTACAATTTTTCCATATAGTATGGCCTATTAATTGACAGACAGCTACATTATCATCTTTTCCTAGATCAATCATTCTTCCATCTTTATCTTCTTTAAGGATTTTTAGTTCAATAAACACGTAACATTTTGCTAAATCTATGTAATTTGTGCTTGCGTGAATTTTAAAGTGGTACGGAGTGATATTTACTGGGTTAAGTGTAAGGAGTTCAATAACTGATGAATTAGTTACGCTGACATTTGTATTTGGTGTTTCAAAAAATGAAAGTGCATTAGTGATTGCATTTGCTGATTCTCGATCAATTTTGTGGTGAATTGACATTTTTAATATAAACCAAATGTATCAATTTTCTTTCTTTTCTTTTTTGGTGTATCTGCTGAGATTTTTCCAACTAATATCTGATTTTTATTTTGTGTTGTTAATGGCAAATGATTTTGATTTTTTGTTCTGGCTCTTTTTATACTATTTTTTCTTTGGCGCAACCCCGTTCCAAATTGTTTTGGCAGCCCCCCTCTCTCTAATAATCTATCTAATCCACGTTTTCCTTCGTTTATGACGGTACTTTTTAAATTATTTCCTCCTTCGTGTGATGCAGAATTCTCAACTTTCTCCAAAATTCTTCCTCCCGTATCTAAAGCTTCTTTAGCTACGGCTGTTCCGGCTCGACGAGCATATGGTAAAAGGAAACGCCAAAAATGTCGCAGTACATCACCAACTCCTCCACCCGTTTGGCGTCCGTATCCTCTTTGAAATGGCCCATGTCCACGAAAATAATAGGATCCATCGTTTTGCAAAGCGAATCCTCCTTCTCCTATTTGGATTTGTTCGTGATGGTCATCATACCCAATTTCTCTAGTGTCAAAAGGAATATGTACCATATTTAGATATAAAACTAATAAATTTATGATTTATTTTATTAATAATTTTAAAAATGATATATGAAACAAATTAAAATCTTAAAACTTTATTAAACATTAATGTCACAATAACTGTTCCATGATCAAATTTTACTAGGCTTCCGTTCAACCATCGCAATTCGATTTCTATTTCATTAATTTCTCTTGGCTGGACAGGGATAAACATTGGGTGATCGTAGACTCTCTCTATGACGCCTCCCGATTTATTTTCAACAGAGACAATCCTTAATAAGGAACTAATTGCATTTCCCATTATTACACTGCTGGTCAATCCTTTCGAGTACACTGCAAAACTTGTAAAACCTCCTTTTAGGTCAATCCCGTATTTTCCAATTTGCTCATTCTTTATAGGCTGCAAGGGAAATCCTAGAACATAGCAAAGTTGTGGGGAAATATTTATTGAGATGATTTCTGGGTTGTTAAACTGTGCGCGAAATCGATCGATACTTTCCAAATATTCAAATTCAATTTCACTATATAAATCCTGATTTTGCGCTTCATTTTCCTCGTATATTACTTGTGATTTTTCTTTAATTGGCTCTTCTTTTTGTTCCTCATCAAAGTAAAAATATTGTTTCTCTTCTTCTTGTATTTCTTTTTCTATTTCTTCATTTTGTCCAATCATCTGTGATTGGTTTGCCTGCCTATCAAGCTCATCTCTTTTCTTGGCCTCATTTGTTAAAAGGTTAAATTTTCTTGTTTTTTCTTCAGTTATTGTGTTCAAATGTTGAAGTTGAGATTCAAAGACAGATTTCTGCTCCGTGTTGTTCTCATTCATAACTTGTTTTGTTTTTTCTTCAACACTTAACTTATGTTTTTTTAAATCTTGTTCAAAATCTTTAATAGCATCCCAATAATTCGGGTACTTGATAAAAAATTCATCTAGCCAGTCTTCAATTTGAACAGTGTCTGTCTGATTTTTGCTAATTTCTTTTTCTCTTCTGAATCGTTTTTTAATAGGGGAATCTTTTTGAATATCATCTTCTGTATAAGTATTAACCTCTCTGCGCTTTCTAGCTTCCTCTTTTTGGACTTTTGCAAGTACTAGTTTAAGAAAAAACCCCAAGCCTTTTGCAGTTAATTGTGTTGTTTTCGGGATACCAAATTTGAATGTCTTTTTGTTTTTGTAATTGATTTCTATCCATTGTTTTTCATCTGTACCAATTGTAGCTGCCCACGATTGCGGATATTGAATACTATATAAACCGCATACCCAATTTCCTCCTTGAAACTGAATAGGTTTTGCCAAATGTGATCGGAATTTGTTAGGCTTATTATCAGAATAATCACTAACATTACTAGGTAATACAACAAAAAAAGTATTTTCCATATTTATCAAATTTTATTTTAAATTAAATGATTTACAATTAATAATAGAAAATTTTTTATACAAATTGTGATTCATCTATCCATTCTGGATTGGGGTAATCGAAGAATTTCACAAGATATTCCTTCTTTCCATCTTTTTTCTTTCTTTTACTGATAATCTTTTCAATTCTATAACTTGTATTTTCATCTTTTCTCACTTTTGTCAACTCTTCAGGATAAAAGTATCCTTCAAAATTTTCTCCTTTTTCATCCTTAACTCGATATCTGTTGGGGTTGGCTCTATTTTTCACAAGATCCACTTGTAAGATTTCGTCAGAGTAATTAGGTAGATATCCTTTTGCGAAGACATTTTTGTTACGACTCATGCGTACAAAATCATTCTTTTGAAATCGGGTCTTCTTTCGATTTATATTAGAGCCTATACGTCCATAAATTTTTTCTCTTATTTTTCTTGCATTATTAAAACTAATATCAATTGGTCTCAATCCTCCAATTGCACGACATTTTGAGTGATTTATTGCATCCACTATCTTATGTATCGCTTCAGCCCATTTTAATGTATGTTTCTCACTCATGTATCTATAAAGCCGTTGTTTTATATTACGGATGCATCGTTCGGCAAGAGAAGCTTTGACTGTTGATGAATTCGGTGTAAACTTTTCAATGTCTTTCGCTTTGAAGAATTCAGCCATTTCCTTGCTTGTAAACTCTGTACCCTTGTCACTGAAAACTCTATGAGGGTGCATTTCCATTCTTTCCAAAATACTTTCAAATGCCTGGATCATGTCCTTTCCTTTCTTTGTTCGTACAGGTTCTGCAAAAACACGTTTACTCAAGACATCTATTGCAACAAGAGCATAATTATAACCATTGTTTTGCCGAGATAGTTTTTGAAAATCGGCCAAATCACACTGAACATCTGTCATATAACCTGCAGGCATAGTCCTTGATCTTTTGAACCGCACACGTCTAGGGCGATGAATTGTATATGTACGATGACCTTCTAAATATTCAATCACATCCTTCTTTTTTATACTTTTATCCTTCTTTTTTGCCTCTATCCATAATTGATTAATACCAGCAAACCCAGCGGGATTTGCGGGATCATTATAAATCCGATCAAGTATTATATCCACTCTTCTGGTTGTCTCCATTCTCCTTCAAATAATGACGATTGTTTTGATTTGAATCCTTGAGATATTCTTTTGGGCTGAGTAATGCGTCTTGGTGTAATTGGTGTTTTAGCTTTTTCAATTAATTGCCAAATATAGGGATCATTTCTCAATCTTTTCTCTAGAATAGTAGTACCAGGCGGTGAAACTCCATTCCATTTATGCTTTCCAGTAAAATCCGAGCGTATTATGCAATCAAGGGATTTTTTAACATTACTTCCTAGAATTTCTTTTGTTCCTTTCTCATTTAAAATTTTATCTTCTTTATTCACTTTATATTTTTCAAAATTTTTCTTCATGAAATGATATATTATTGAAGTCCTTTGAGTTAATTTAGATTTTGGTGTCTTTGAAGTTTTGGGTGTTTCCACGTCACTCCCTTCATCTGCTGTATACATAGAGTCCTCAGTAACTACTTTTTCCTCATCATTTATCGATGGTTTTGTAACATTTAAATCAGCTGTATTCTCATTTTGTGTAGGAGTAATTAGGGGCAATAATTGTTTTATCTGATCAAGGGCTGGGTTATCAATTTTACGAACGGCTACGCCTGCTGGTGTTTGATTTTGCTCCTTTAGCATATGTAGATAACGACGTAATTCTTGATTGTAATTGATATTTTTTAATTCATTGTTCTCGTGTTGTCTTTTAATAATATCCAAATTTTTTCGCGTATAATCCAAATTAATGTTTCCTGTGTCTGAAGATGGTTGAGTCAATAATCCTCGATAGATATCCTCTGGGACAAGGATAAATTTATTAGCCATTTAATTTGAAGAAAATTTTGATGCAATATTTTTTGATAATTCAATTATTATTGGTGTAAGTAATGCTGGAAAAAGCCCTAGGGGGAGACCGCTGCCCTTTTGTATGACAATTCTCCGTGCACCGCGTACTGTTCTTACACGACTAATGCGACGAACAAAATCAGCATATGGCACTAATCGACCTTTTTGTCGTTTTGTTAGTTGAAATTTATTTCGTACAATATTTAGACAAATTTCAGCAATTGAAAGCAATTGTTCTATAGATGCTTGTTTTAATAGACGTTTTCTCTTTCTTATTGATCTCGTTTTTGATAATTGGTTAAGGAACTGATAATTATTTTTTACTATTTGACTTATCATTTTTAATAACTAATTAGATTTTGGTAAAAATATAGTAGTTTCAAAATTATCTGAATCTTTTTTTTGCTTCAAAAAGTCATATATATTTGTTCTAAGTCGCAGTGTTGTGTCGGAAGATGGGTGAATATCGATAAATAAATATGAATATTTATCAAGCGTTGCCTGTCGATATGCGTCGAGAAAATATTCCAATTTTCCAGGAAATAATTGTACTCCCAAATTTCTGATAGATAGTGCGCCGTTTGGAGCTCGAGTTAATACTAAGTACATCGAATTTTGACGAGCAACTCTTAGTTTCTTTTCAAATAAATTTTGCGTGACAAAGACAATTCCAAAATCAAGATGGTGTGACTTTTTTGTAAATAGTTCAGAAAGATACTTTTCATCAATCGAATATAAAAGGTCGTCAAGAATTATTAACGAAGGTTTTTGTTGCTTTTTTATTAATTCTTCTGGTGGAACTCCCGAATACACCGAAATTCCATCTCTTTGTAGTTGAGAAACTAATAAACTGAATTCTCCGTAACAATAAAGAATAGACTTAGGTTGTGGGTCAATCATTTCTTTTGCATCACTAATTAAATTTCTTATAAAAGTGCTCTTTCCGCTTGAACTAGGCCCGCTAACTATACATCCAAAAGGTAATTTCAATTTCAAATCATTTTTGGAATAGGTTTGATATAATTCAAGTTGGCTTAACATATTTTATTTAAAAGTGAAAATAAATTTTAAAAAATGAAAACAAAGTATCTAATTAATTTATCTAAATTTCCTTTTCTTCTATTGTTTCTTCTTTACATTCGTCTGGCATTTCCTTATCCTCTTGCTCTTCTATAAATTCTGATTTTTTCTTGTCATCCTGCTCTTCTATATTTCCGGCTGACTTTTTGTCATCTTCCTTTTCTATTATATTTTCACTTTCGTCTGACTTTGCTTTGTTATCTTCTTTTACGATACCTTCATTGGAATTTTTCTCTGCATTTTCCTTTTCTTCCAATTTCAATCTTTTTTCAGGTGGAAATTCCAAATATTCGTCAATAATTGATTGTGATCGGAATAAGGAATTTCCATTTCCGGTTGCGCATTGTAAATTGAAAAAGTCATCGTTGATTGATTGAGTCCGGAATAGATTTTTTTCTTTGTCAACTTGTATACTGAAAACCTTTCTACGTGTTTTGAAGCGAAAAACGTTGGTCTCTCCATATCTCTCGATTATATCAAAAGCGACAAATTTTTCCTTCTTAAGTCTATTACTGATAATATGAATTCCTTTTATGGTAATGACGTAATCAATTTCCACGTCATCTGCTCGGCAGGTTGTACATTTTCCAGAAATATCAAAGGGAACAAAACGTGGAGTATTTAATTTAGGGGATGATATTGTTAATCCGTTTGTAGTAGCAGAAAAGGAAACAATTGGGATAAGCTCTTTCATTATTAAATTTATTTAAAATTAATTTTAAAATAATTTATTACAAAAATAAATAAATTTTTATAATGACAATAGTTTACAAAATATGCCCCCTTTTATATTGCTTCATTTCACCTTTAAAAACTTTTTTTTAGAATTTTTGAATTTTTTTTTGAATTTTTTTGAAAGAATTTTTTTGAATTTTTTTGAAGTCTTTTGTAAAAAAAATAAATTGTTAAACTAATTTTTAACCTTTGAAAAAATATTTTGAATATTTATAATTTTTTTTAAAAAATAGGGGGCGTTCCTAGGCGTTTTTCAGAAAATGATCAAACCTATCATTTTCCGCATTCATTTTAAAAAATTTTAAATAAAATTTATTTTTAAAGAATTTTATTTTAAATAAATATTTGTAATTTTTTATCCCCACAAATGTATCACTCGAGGGGCCATTGAAAAAAGCCTGTGCCTAATGTTCGGTAAATTATAAACCCCTCCCGAAAAAAGAGGGGTTTTGCGCCAAAACATTGTTTTTTCGCGCAAAATTAATCCAAACCCCTCCCAAAGGGAGGGGTTTTGCACCAAAATTTAACTTTTCGCGCAAAAAGTGCCCTCTAGGCACGGATTTGGCGGCTTCTTCAAAGAAAAAATACCGCACCTCAGGCACAGGCTTTTTCAGTGGACCCCTCAAGTGATACATTTGTGGGGGACTTACTACTCACAATGATCCCCTACCCGTTCCCGTTGTTTGTTTTTTGCATAATAAAAAAGTTATAGCCGACCTACACAATCTGGTTCAATCGTGTAGATTTTGGTGTCATTTGACTCAGCTCGACGAGTTGCGTCGAATGACATATTATTTGAATTTTCGACACTTTGACCCCATAAATCAGCCTGGTTTCCCTTATGGTTTTTGACAATTTTGGACCCTTGTATCTCAGCTCATAGTTGAGCCCGCTTGGTAATTTTGGTGTCATTCGACTCCTCTCGAATAGCTCTTTCGAATGATTTATAATTTGTCCATATTCGTGAGTGGCTCGCATTCTTAAATTTTTCCAATTTTTTAATAATTTTAGAAAATCCAAAAAACAAATGCCGACCATAAAAATGAAATTGAACAAATCAAAAAAAATTTAAATTTTATTGATGCAAAATTTCAACTATTAAAAGCTGAAAACGATATTTGTTTAAAGCAAAAAGACGAGAAAATTGTTTCTTTGGAGAAAGAAATTAAAGAGGTCGGGTTTTTAAAAGGCGAAAGTATTTGCCCAAATATTTGGAGTTGAGTCAGTTGACTTTTAGGACGTTGACCTTCTGGGATTGATCCGTTTTTCACGAAATAAAAAAAACACAAAGCTTCAAATTTTTGCGAATATTTTAAATTATATTTTTTGTTTTTTTTTAATTTTTAATAATTTTAGAAGATACCACAATTTCCATCATTTTATGACAGTGGTTGGTGATTTAAATCAAATAATCCGAATTGTTGAATTTTAATTGGTTATAAATAATTTTTGATAAATTTGTGTACTTACTATTCTTTAAAGAAAAAAATTTTTTTAATTGTTCTTTATAAATATTATTTTAAATAAATTGGAAATTGAAAAAATTAAATTGAGAGTTTATTTTTAATTTTTATTATTTTTTTAAAAATCTGAGGTGAGGAATGACACAATAAAAAAGGAGAAAAATATAAAAATGATAAAAAATGATAAAGAGCGATAAAATGATAAGGAAAAAATGAAAATATATTTGAAAGAGATCAATGAGAATAAATTTTCTATTTAATTTAAATTCAACCTCTATATAATAGACTCTCATTATAAGCGACTCGGAGGGATGGGAAGGGAACTGTCGCCTATAGAGGGATGTCATTATTAAGGGGTTTATAAAAGTGAATGAATACTCCTTGATCAATAGGCAGAATGTCCCTTATAATGAGAGTTTAACCTCTATACAACAAACTCTCACTAAAAGCGACTCGAAGGGATAGAGGGGAGTCGCCTATAGAGGGATGTTGTTATTAAGGGGGGGTTTATAGAAGTGAATGAATATTCTCTGACCAGGTTGGCTGAAGATACCTTATAATGGGCGTTGATTATATAGAGGTTTTTTGATTTTTGGCACTATAAAATAAAATTTAAATGAATGAATGGCCTCCTGAGACTATTTTAAAATTATTCTTTAAAATCTAAAAATTCAAAGCTCGTTGCGTTGTTCCAAATGTTGATTCTCTTCTTGTTCTCGCATTACAGTGTCAACAAGTAGAAGAACAGCATGTGAAAGTGTCTTCAGTGAAGACTCCAACTGTATTTTATTTAATTGTATTTTCTGATTTTATTGTGTTTTCTTTTCTGGTATTTCCGAGTGTATTTTTATTTGTTCTGATTTTTTTATTTTTGTTTTCTGATTTTTATTTTTATTTGTTCTGTTTTTTTTTGTATTTTTGTTTTCTGATTTGTATTTTTTCTGGTTTGTATTTTTGGTTATTTTCTGATTTAATATTCTGGTTTTTATTTGTGTATTTTTCTGTGTTTTTGTATTTCTGATTTCAATTATTTCCAGAATTGTATTTTCTTAATATTCTGATTTTTTAAAAGATAAATTCTGATTTTTGTATTTTCCGGAAAGTATTAAATTCTGATTTGTGTTTTCCGGAAAGTTTTTAATTCTGGTTTTTGTATTTTTCTTGTATTTTCCGGAAAGTTTAATAAAATTCTGATTTGTGTTTTTCTATGATTTATTTATTCTGATTTTCCCAAGTTATATTTTGTGTTTTCTTTTTCCCTTTTTTCTCTTACTATGCAGATTTTATTTAATATTTTTTTAATTTTATTTTTCTTTATTTTTATTTTTTTAATATTTTTATATATGTATTATTCCCCTCAATTGTATATTTATTTTTATTTAATTAGTTTAAAAATCTTTTTTTAAACACAAACCGGTCTGAAGAAAAAGCAATGCCTTGGGTCCTCGTCTTCTCCCCCTGGACAGTCTCTGATTCGGTCGCAAAGTTGTTCACGCGTAATGCAGACATCTACATATATTTTTGTTTTTAAAAATAATTTTTTGTATTTTTGTTTTATTTTCATTTTTTGCAGAGAATTGGAAATTGAAAAAAATCAAAAAAAATAAAAAATTTTCAAAAATTCAAAAAATTAAAAAAATTTTTGAAAATTTCCAGAAATTGTTTTTTACAAATTTTCATTAAATATTTTCTTTAAAAAATATTTTAATTTTTAAAAATAGTATAATTTAAATGACCATATCTATAAGTATTCTTTGTAGGACAGAGCAATTGATCTTTGCCGTGAACTGAAGGGCAGCCTGAAAAATATTTATTTTTTTTTGGTTTTAAAAAAAAAAAAATTTTTAAGGAAGAAAATATTTCAAAAAATTTTTTCTAGAATTTTCCATAATTATTTTCAATGTTTTCCATGTCAGAGATTCGAATCTCTACTCTTTTATTTATTAATTTCCGCATTTATACCACTAAACCAAAAAATACGCCTCAACCTAAAAATAGTTATGTCGAGGTAACGTTACATTAAAGGTCACAAAATTTCCAAATGAGAACCTAAAATTCTGAAATTTTGCAAAAATATTTTTGATAGTGTTATCTAACAACTCTAAAAATTTCAAAATTTTAAGTTAAACATAAAACAAGTTATGGTCAAAAATGTCCAAATTTTCACAAAAAATGCCCATTTTTTGCCTTCTTTTGCCTATAACTTTGGAATTACTAAACCAAAAATTCTGAAATTTTCAGAATTATTAGCTAACACTATCAAAGATAATTGAGCAAAATTTCAAGTCTCTAGGTTATCATTTGATAATTTTATGGTATTTTAAGTAACGCTAACTTTTCCTATTTTAACTACTTTTAGAGCTATTTATTTTAATTTAAATTTAATTTTAAAAATATTTTGACCCCTAATTTTAATTAAAAATTAAAAAATAGAGAAAGAAGAGAGAAAATAATATTAGAATCTAATTTTGCGCGGTATTCCGAAAAAAATTATTTTTCTCTTTAAAATGCCAGTATTGTTTATTTTAACTATCCATCATTCTGTTTTGGTTTTGACTCTCCAACAATATAATCAAAATCCAAAAAGAAAGGAAGAAAAAAATTAGCGTAAAGCGGAAATGCCTGGGGAAAATAAAAATTAGGAAGGGGAAAGAAGGAGGTATAAGGGAATTTTAAAATTAAAAAAAATTTTAGGAAAAATTTTCTAAAAATTGGACCTCTTTAATAGGAGCACAGAATAATATTTTAAAAAATTCTGATCGATTTTCTGATTTTTAAAAAATAAATAATTCTGGTCAGAATTAATCTTTTTCGGGCTATAATTAAAATTGTACTTAATTATTACAACCTTTCCGGAAAATTATTTGTTATACACACTTTTCCGGAAAAGAAAGAGAAGAAGAGAAGGAACAGAAAAATGGTAGAGTACACTTTTTTCCGGAAAAGTGTAGTAATAATTAATAATTTTCCGGAAAGGTTGTAATAATTTATTTTTCACTCTAAAATTTTTAAAATACAATTTTCTTTAAAATTTAAAAATTCTCCTTTAAAAAACCCCTTTTTTTCAAAATATCTAAAAATAAATTTATTTATCCACCAAAATTTACTCTTAGCTTTCCTTAAAACAAGAAAGGAGAGAAATTCCCGCATGAATGATGACTTTTAGAAATTTTAAAAATGCGCAGATTGTTATCAAAAAAATTTTTTTTAAATGGCAAGGGAAAGCTTATATTTATTTACATATTTTTCAAGTTTCACTCAATCACTATAAATTTTATTTTTGGAAAATTTGGAAGAAAAAAGGAAAAAGTTTATTTTATAAGAGGAAAATAGACAGAAAAAGGAAAGAAAGGGATGCTTCGTCGTTAAAGCATAACTATGTCAAAAGAGGTCCTAGAGACTTAAAATTTTGTTTAAATATCCTTAATAGTGTTGACCAAAAATTCTGAAAATTTCAGAATTTTTGGTAAAGCATTTTTCGAGCTATGGTCAAAGTACTGCAAAAAATCCGCATTTTCGTTGATTATTTTGTACTTTTTCGATCATAACTCGAAAAATAAAAGACCTAAAATTCTGAAATTTTTAATAAAGCAAGTTAACACTATAAACAATATCTTATCAAAATTTCAAGTCTCCAGGTTCAAAAATGACTATTTTATTGACTTGCGCCAAAAGGTCCCCTATACCTTGTTTAACGCTTACTTCCCGTACTTTTTAGGTCATAACTCGAAAAATAAAAGACCAAAAATTCTGAAATTTTCAGAAAATCAAGTTAACACTATGAAAAATATCTGACCAAAATTTCAAGTCTTTAGGTTCATAAATGACTATTTTATAGGCATGCGCCAAAAGGTCCCCTATACATTGTTTTAACGCTTACTTCCCGTACTTTTTCGGTCATAACTCGAGAAATAAAAGACCAAAAATTCTGAAATTTTTAACATAGAAAGTTAACACTATGATCAGTATCTGGCCAAAATTTCAAGTTTCAAGGTTCAAAAATGACTATTTTATAGACCTGCGCCGAGAGGTCCTTCACAGCTTATTTTAACGCTTACTTCCCCTCTTCTTTTTAATTAAAAAAGTTAATTAATTAATTAAACACCTTTTCTTCTCCTCCTATGATGTTGGTGATGAGTGCTGTAATGACCTCCATTATTTTTTAAATTTTGTTGTTGTTGTTCTTGTTGTATAGCAACAACATTAACTGCAGAACGTAGCTTTCTGGGAGGTGCTGTTGTTAATATATTATTTAAGGGTTCCTCGCTGTTTGAATTTTCGTATGTGGAGGTAGAGGAAGAAGGAATTCTTCTATTTTGGAAAAAAAATTTTTTTTAATTTTGAAGGAAAAATTTTTTGAAATTTTTTTGACTATTTTTTAAAATTTTTGAAAAATTTTTTGAAATTTTTTTAAAAATTTTTTCGAAAAATTTTTTTGAAATTTTTCCACCCTCCCCCCCCCCCCTTACATATTTTTATCTCAAACTTTGAATTCCCCCAAAAATACAAAAATATAAGGAAGCACCTTAAATCTGCCTTAATCCGTCTTAGTCCAGAATGTCGATGTTTGCTTGTTGTTGATTCAGTTAAAGGGGAGGGAGAGGTTGTTGTTGTTCCCCTTGTTGTTGGTAATGAATTTATTTCTAATATAAAATCATCTTCATCCTCATCTTGGTCACCAACAGATTCGGGAGTTTCTAGTGCTGTTTTTAACATTAACGAATTTGCTGTTAGGGAAGAGTAGGATTCTAGGGAACTAAAAATATTTTTTAAAAATTAATTTTATGAAAAAAAAATTTTATGGATTTTTCAAAAAATTTTTTTCGGAATTTTTGTTGGCTCAAAACCCCTTCAATAATCCATTATTATTTAAATTTGAGGTCTCAAGTTTTAATATTCCCATGCTTAAGTTTAATCTTAAACTTTTTTAAAGTTAATTTCAAGTTTAAAGTTCAAACTTAGTAGTTAGTCACCCCGAGAAGTCGTTGGGGGCAGCGGGGTCCAACCATTTAGCCCCTCCCACATTTTTAAACGACCATTCAACCATTCCGTCGTCAGAGTCCAAAGGTTTAAGGATTTCCCTTTAAGGGATAATTTGATCAAAACGGTTTGGTGCGAACTTTAAAAAAACACCTTACCATACCATTCCCCACATTTTTCACCAAATTTTATTCTAAAAATTTTCCCAAAGTTTCTAGGGTTCAATAAGTAGTTTTCAAACGGTTCAATCAAGATTTCCCATATTTTTTCTTTTTAAAACTGTTTCTTAAACTTTTTTTTTTAAGTTTCTTTTCTTACAATATCTTATTTTATTATTTTTACCCTTTATACTTAAAAAAATACAATAATTATTAAAAAGTAGGCGGTTGAAATAGAAATAGTAAAAATCAGTCATGCAATAATTATGTTGCAAAATTATTGTTGAAAAGTGAAAATTGGTTAGAAATAGGTCATGCAAGAGAAAAACTGTAAAAATTTGTAAATTATTGTTGAAAAGTTAAAAATGGGTAAATTTTTAAAAAGTAGACGTTGAAGATAGAAATAACTTTAAAAAGTATAAATAGGTAAAAAAATAGCTCATGCAAAAATTGATCAAAAAATTATTAAAAAGTAGGCGTAGAAAAGTGAAAATAGACTTTAATTATAAAAACAAAATATTACTGTAATAGGAAAAATAAATAAATGAAAATAAATAAAGTTTTATAATTACCCCTCTCTATTAATTACCCACTAATAATTTAAAAAATTAAGAGTTTAAAAAAATAAATTCTACAAACAACATCGTCGCATCGTTCACAACTTGCTAATTATATACCTAAAAATTTTCTTTACCAGATATTATGCTAATTTTCTTTCTCGAAATATTATTTAAAATTTAAAACATTTCCTATTTAGTTAAATTATGTTAAATTTATTTTTAAAATTCCTCTTCTTGACTGGAAATAAAAGAAAAAGATTGTTTTATATAGGGATTTCTCTTTTGACAACATCCTAAGGAATAAAAACAAAGGTATGTATTATTACGAAACTAAACATTATTACGAAACTTGCTCGCTCTTTCTTTATTCTCTACAAATTCTTTTGCTTTTTTATGCAAAATTTCTTTTAGGCTTTTTCCCGCGACTGGAAAATAATGAAATGGAATTTCAGTGAAATTCCTATTTTACAACACATCAATTATTTTATGGAATATTTTCTTAAAAAAGGATTTCACATTTCTTTCTTCATTCTTTAAAATTCTAAGAAATTTAATACATTTGAATTAGTCTCTAATTTTGAATTTATTTTATTATTAATGTCTCCTCCACCTTCGAAGAAAGCACGACATTTCTTCATTGATAATCTATTACAGAAAGGTGATGGTGATTATGTAAAACATTTGGGTGAAGAAACTAAAATCACCCGGAAATTTAACCTTACCAAACTGTCTACTAAATTCTTAATTTCGAATATCCCACCCGATCCTGAGGGTTTATTAAAAGGAATTTTCCAAGAATGCATCGACAAAACATTGGAGACGAGTCATGGTCATCAGCTTGATCCAGATCAACTTGGCTGTACAGTGAGCAGTCAATTGTTAGAATCAGATATTTGGATTCCAATACGTGAAATTTCTCCCAACACGGTGGATTCAATTCTTAACCAATTTCTAAAAGTGGCCCAATCTAAAAAACAGGATCAGGGAATGTTATGGGGTGAACCATTTACCGTTTCTGTTACAGCTATTGACAAAAAACATCTGCCTACAACACGTTCTATTAATGGTAGTGGCAAAAATCCATCACCAATTCGACATAAAGTTAAAGACCACAACCTCATTAAAATTATTAATTCAGACAACTACTGCTTATTTCGATCATTGTCTGCCACCTTTATATTTTCAACATGCTCATGGCCGAAATGGAAGTTCTATGACTATATGCATAGCAGATTAGGAATGAAGAAACGTTTGGAACATGATACAACATTCTTGATGGAAAATGTAGGAGCTCCTCTTGATTTAACAACATATGATGCAAATGAATGGGTACCCAAGGTGGTTGATTATTGGAATTCAAGGAATGATGGCCTGTTTAAAGTTTTTATTTTTGGAGAATTAGATGAAAAACCTATCTTTAAATATGGGGATGAAAATCACACTACTCCAATTCTTCTTTATTACAACAATAATCATTTTGATGGAGTTAGAAAAGCAAGTGATTTATTCGGTAAACCTTATTGCCTATCATGTGAGATAATTTACAACCGCCCAAAAGATCATTCTATCACCTGCACATCAAAATGTCAAAATTGCTCCAGGATCGGACCCAATTACCCATGCCAGCCTTTAGATAACTACTTCAAACGGTGCAATGGTTGTTCTAAGGAATTTAATAATGAAGAGTGCTACACCCATCATCTCAAATCTAAATTTTGCCACAACTCTAAGAAATGTGAGAAATGTGGAGTTATATGGAATGTTGCTGTGAACAACCGGAATGGACGTACTGGTCATGTTTGTTCAGAACGTTACTGCACCACCTGCTTTAGCTTCCATGACCCAAAAAGAGGTTGTTACATTAAATCTCTAACTCAAAGGAAGCCAAAACCCTACCGAGTCATCGCTTTTGACTTTGAAACCATGCAACACAGGCAAGGCGAAAAAGGGAAATTACATGAAGTGAATTTTATATCTGCAAAAATCAACTGCCCCGAGTGTATTAGTAACGGAAACAACGATTGTACTATTTGCGGAGAAGAACGAACTATAACCTTCTCCCACCAACCATTTTCCAACACTCAAGTCGACCAACAAAATGTTACTAATGATCCTCTGGCTGATTTTGTAACCTGGATCACTAATTTTTCTACTGATACAATAGCCTTCTCTCATTTTGGAGGAAGGTTTGATATGGTCCTAGTCTTCAAAGCATTGTATCTCAAAGGCCTAATCCCAGAAATGATAAAGAAAGGTAACAAAATGTATGAGATGAAGGTGAAGAACAATAAAAAATGCTGGGTCATCTTCAGAGACACATACAATCTAATGCCAATGCCGTTGGCTTCACTAGTACCAGCCTTTGCTCTTAAAATGGAAGACAAACCTTTCTTCCCTCACCTGGCCAACAACCCAAAGAATTATGGGAAAGAAATCTTTCCGACAAAAGAAGATTACCTTGCTAATGGGATGATGCCTGAAAAGAGGGCTCAGTTCGATAAATGGTTTGACCAACATAAAAATGAGCCCTTCAACTTAAATGAACAACTAGCAGCATATTGTATCAACGATGTGGAGATCCTCATGGCTGCGCTCATTGCCTTCAGAACGGAATTTTTGGAAGTCTCCAATGGCTTGGATGTTCTTCGTGAAGCTATGACAATTGCTTCTGCCTGCATGAAGCACTTCCGCATGAATCACCTCAAAGCCAACCATTTAGGAATTGTTCCTGAAAAAGGTTACGACAACGTCGACAACCAAAGTAAAATTGCTCTCAAGTTTCTGAAATGGTATGGCGAGAAGAATAACGTTACAATTAGGACAGCACACTCAAAGAATGGGGAGAAGAAAATTGGAAATTATAAATTGGATGGATGGGTTGAGGAAAAGAAATTGGCTATTGAAGTCAATGGTTGCTGCTGGCATGGATGTATCAAATGCTATCCTGACGACGATCTTAAGCTTCCAACAGGTCTTACAGCTGGAAAACAGCGGGAGAAGGACCAAAAACGTCTAAATTTTATTAGGAATTTGGGGGTCAAAGTGGCTGTATATTGGGAGTGTCAAATCATTGATATGGTAGCAAAAGATTATGAAATGAGGAAGATGTTTAAAAAATATCTGGATGATGGACCAATAAATATTAGAGAGGCCTTCTATGGGGGAAGAACTGGTCCCTTGAAGTTATTCCACAAGGCTGAGGATGGACAAAAAATTTCTTACTACGATGTCACCTCCCTTTACCCATTTATCAACGTCTCAACTCGATATCCTGTTGGGCATCCAGAAGTCCACGTCATCAATATGGATGTCAATTGGACCAAACCTGAAGACAACACTTACAACACTGCTCTTTTAAAATTATTCGTCATACCACCGAGAAGTATTGACGTTCCTGTTTTACCAATGAAAATTGGGGAAGACGAAGATGAACGACTACTGTTCCCCCTGTGTTCTACTTGTGCAAAAGAGTACCCTAAAGGTGATGTCAACGAAAACTACAGCTACCCCCACACTAATAAACAGCGAGGGTGGGTCAGCACATGTACGTCTATTGAGATAAACGAAGCCCTCAAGGAGGGGTATGTGGTGACCAAACTCTTCAGGGTTCTGGAGTTCAAAAACTATGACGACAAACTGTTCAGACCCTACATCAATGAATTTATGACCCAAAAAATTCACTCTTCAGGTTTTGACAACACCATCAAGGGTGACAAATTGAAAGAAGATAAATTTATGAAAGAGTGCCTGGAAATGTTTGGAATTAAGATTGAGAGGGAGAAAATGGCGGCCAACAAAGGGAAACGGACACAAGCGAAATTGTGTCTTAACAACTTATGGGGAAGATTTTCACTTCGTAACTTTGGACTCTCACAGTGCAAAATTACTGACGACCCAAGTGAATACGTAAAAATGAGTAACGACCCAGCAATAACAGTTAATCATTGTCATGAATTGACTGAAGATGGGACTGTGCTTATCGACTACATTAAGAAAAAAGATTGGGTGGAGGAGCATGACTCATCAAACGTCATAATCTCGCTCTGGACCACATCAGCAGCGAGAATTCACCTTCTACACGCAATGCAGAAAGTTGTAAGGACTCCGGGGTGTGAGTTACTATACACCGACACCGATTCTTTAATCTTCATCCACCCAGACAACAAATGCCCACTTGAATTAGGGCCTCATCTGGGTCAGTTTACTGATGAGTACCCAGACTTTGATATTTTGGAGTACTGCTCTGGAGGAGCAAAGCAGTATGGTTTGAAACTTCAAAATAAGTCTACTCCCAATACTGAGCCGGACTATGTTCTCAAAGTCCGCGGAATGACACTCAACTGGGATGTCATCAACAATCAAGGTCTCTGCTACGAAAATTTCAAGAAGCAAGTTTTTGATTTTACAAAAATTGATAATATTCCAATTTTAATTAAATACCCAAATTTTCTTAAACCATCTATTAAAGATGGATCAATTATCACTCAACCCCTTACTAAAATTTATAAACCTTATGTCGGTAAGGGCATTGTCCGCCCTTCCGATTTTGTTGTACTAAATTTTGGTTATATTAATAATCGCCATCCTAGAATTTTATTGTAATTATAGGGGTTGGAAAGTAGCCAGAGGTACGGGCACCCAAACTCTATACCAACTATCGAATGTTGTGAGGTAATCCTCACATTGAAAATCGGTGGTTGCGGACTTGAGTATAAATTCTCACTTCCCTTGTTGAGTTCGGGCATGCCTGTCAAATGGCGAAGCCATACTCCTATCTATTACAATATTTCTAATTTTTTTTCAATAAAATTTTTCTTATTGTTATTTTATAAATAAGTTACACAATATTATTGTATTAATTTTATTCGTGATAAAATTTTAAAGATACAATTTTGCAAAAATTATTCAATAATAGTCACATGTTTTAGGGCTGAAATTGCATAATTAAGAAAACAAAGATACAATTTAAAAATAATAAAATAATTAAGAGAAAGAAGACATAGTTTTTAGGGGTAATTTTACATAATTAGTGAAACAAAGTAGATGATTTCAGATTTAGAGTAAAGGAGTTGCACTTTTTAGGGGTAAACTTACAAAATTAAGGAAAAGAAGATAAAAATTGTCAATTTCCTTATTTTTCAGTGTACACGCGTATGCAAAGGATGTGCGTGTGTTTTTGGCGCGTGTGTTGAGGGTGCGCGTAAATTTACCATTCATCTGGACAAAAAATCTCCCAAAAAGATGAAATTTTGTCAATTTTCTTAAATTCTTCGTATGCACGTGCGAGGGCGTGCATGTGTAGAGAGCGTGGTGCGCCTGAGTGGCTTGTGAGTGTGTTAAGGATGTTGTTGACAAGAAGTTATTACTTTGTGATAGACTTAATAACATAGAAAATATTTCTTTTCGATTATTATTGAAGCCTAGCAACAATACTATTACTAATGTCTTACAGATAAATTGAAACACGAGAATAATCATTAATTTTAATATTTGTTAGATATATTATTACACATTGTTAAAAGATGTTCTTTTAGGAAGACCCTTCACATTTACTCCAGTGACTGTCACAGTAAAAGGTTCACCCCTCAGTAAATATGCTTTTCCTATAATTCCATCTAGAATGTCGTCCAAAGTATTATTATTAGACATTTCACATATTGGACTACATACATCATCATAAAATAGATCACAACTCACAATACAACCTAAAGTATCAGGCTCAATTTTGTTTTTAATGCCTTCTCCAATTGTTTTTTCTATACAATTCTGGATAATTATTCTCATGATGTTTTTGATGTCAGAAAAGTCACTAATTATCACATACTCAAATATTCCTTTAGTTAGATGGAATTTTGTAGTAGTTTTAAAGTGTTCATGTATCTTAATAATTTTCTGATTTTCAATTAGTTTAGCTAAGCTCATTCTAAAAATACAACTTAGTGAGAATGAATATATTTTACTTAAAAATTTTTGTTATAATGAAACTTTCTTCACACAGATGTTGCACGAGGTGTAAAGTAGTACCAGAGATGTGAAGTAGTACCATCAGACCTTAGATAAACTAGTTAAATTGGAATTTGTTATACAAACGTACTTTGTGGTGTGTGCACGGACCAATGTTGCATTATTCTCTTTGAATAAGAAATGGCTGAACCAAAAATTGACTGAATCAAAATTCTCTTTCAAATAGTTCACTTTTCTTATTTTCTTCTTCTAGGCTTTTAGACATGTGATGAAAATTTAAGTACAATTTGAAAAAATTCGTAAATATAAGTTTCAAAAATTAGAGGTAAACATACAGGATTAGTAATTCAAAGGTACAATTCACAAATATTAAAAAATTATTAGAAGGAAGGCATAGTTTTTAAGGTAAAATTATATAGTTAAAAAATAAGATGAAATTTGTTAATTTTCATAATTTTCAGTAGTTTTCTCTAACTTCAGTAGTTTTCTCTAACTGACCATGTTTTCTCTAACTGGCTATTCGGGCAGTTCGACTAAAATATTACAGTGCTGCTACGATGCGTGATATTTCAGACTGTGCGAATAATCATTGTGTTGTATAAATTTCATCCATTCCAGTGAATATATAGGCTAAGCAAAGAATTTGCAGGGATAAGGATAATCTCAGAAAAATTAAAAACAATTAAGGTAATCCGCGACAACTCTAAGGAAATTTAAAGAAATTTTCAATAAGCTTAAAATTAAATTTATTCAAATAAACAAGCATTACCCGTACAAAAAATTATTTTGAAAAATATCTTATGAGGAGTAAACAAACTATGCTTTAAGTACGATACCTGCCACAATGACAAATAGATTTGCTTGTCAATCTTGTTCAGTTAAAATTGTTCATCACACCTTGTTTCTTTAAGTTATTACCGAGACAGTTCCTCTAATTAATTACAGGCTGACTGAATACACTTTATGATACTTCAATTGATTATTCAGACCGAATGCCCAAGCGGCTTTAAATTATTACCTGAGTCTTATCTATGCGACGACCCACACTATTCCTTGTGAGTAGCCAACCTGCCACTATGATTATGTTTCATAATATTTCGAAAAAATATTCAATTATGAAAAAACGAGGAAAATGTTCAACACATTCTTAAATTGTTTTAAACATTTTCCTCGTTTTTTCATAATTGAATATTTTTTCGAAATATTATGAAACATAATCATAGTGGCAGGTTGGCTACTCACAAGGAATAGTGTGGGTCGTCGCATAGATAAGACTCAGGTAATAATTTAAAGCCGCTTGGGCATTCGGTCTGAATAATCAATTGAAGTATCATAAAGTGTATTCAGTCAGCCTGTAATTAATTAGAGGAACTGTCTCGGTAATAACTTAAAGAAACAAGGTGTGATGAACAATTTTAACTGAACAAGATTGACAAGCAAATCTATTTGTCATTGTGGCAGGTATCGTACTTAAAGCATAGTTTGTTTACTCCTCATAAGATATTTTTCAAAATAATTTTTTTGTACGGGTAATGCTTGTTTATTTGAATAAATTTAATTTTAAGCTTATTGAAAATTTCTTTAAATTTCCTTAGAGTTGTCGCGGATTACCTTAATTGTTTTTAATTTTTCTGAGATTATCCTTATCCCTGCAAATTCTTTGCTTAGCCTATATATTCACTGGAATGGATGAAATTTATACAACACAATGATTATTCGCACAGTCTGAAATATCACGCATCGTAGCAGCACTGTAATATTTTAGTCGAACTGCCCGAATAGCCAGTTAGAGAAAACATGGTCAGTTAGAGAAAACTACTGAAGTTAGAGAAAACTACTGAAAATTATGAAAATTAACAAATTTCATCTTATTTTTTAACTATATAATTTTACCTTAAAAACTATGCCTTCCTTCTAATAATTTTTTAATATTTGTGAATTGTACCTTTGAATTACTAATCCTGTATGTTTACCTCTAATTTTTGAAACTTATATTTACGAATTTTTTCAAATTGTACTTAAATTTTCATCACATGTCTAAAAGCCTAGAAGAAGAAAATAAGAAAAGTGAACTATTTGAAAGAGAATTTTGATTCAGTCAATTTTTGGTTCAGCCATTTCTTATTCAAAGAGAATAATGCAACATTGGTCCGTGCACACACCACAAAGTACGTTTGTATAACAAATTCCAATTTAACTAGTTTATCTAAGGTCTGATGGTACTACTTCACATCTCTGGTACTACTTTACACCTCGTGCAACATCTGTGTGAAGAAAGTTTCATTATAACAAAAATTTTTAAGTAAAATATATTCATTCTCACTAAGTTGTATTTTTAGAATGAGCTTAGCTAAACTAATTGAAAATCAGAAAATTATTAAGATACATGAACACTTTAAAACTACTACAAAATTCCATCTAACTAAAGGAATATTTGAGTATGTGATAATTAGTGACTTTTCTGACATCAAAAACATCATGAGAATAATTATCCAGAATTGTATAGAAAAAACAATTGGAGAAGGCATTAAAAACAAAATTGAGCCTGATACTTTAGGTTGTATTGTGAGTTGTGATCTATTTTATGATGATGTATGTAGTCCAATATGTGAAATGTCTAATAATAATACTTTGGACGACATTCTAGATGGAATTATAGGAAAAGCATATTTACTGAGGGGTGAACCTTTTACTGTGACAGTCACTGGAGTAAATGTGAAGGGTCTTCCTAAAAGAACATCTTTTAACAATGTGTAATAATATATCTAACAAATATTAAAATTAATGATTATTCTCGTGTTTCAATTTATCTGTAAGACATTAGTAATAGTATTGTTGCTAGGCTTCAATAATAATCGAAAAGAAATATTTTCTATGTTATTAAGTCTATCACAATAAGTAATAACTTCTTGTCAACAACATCCTTAACACACTCACAAGCCACTCAGGCGCACCACGCTCTCTACACATGCACGCCCTCGCACGTGCATACGAAGAATTTAAGAAAATTGACAAAATTTCATCTTTTTGGGAGATTTTTTGTCCAGATGAATGGTAAATTTACGCGCACCCTCAACACACGCGCCAAAAACACACGCACATCCTTTGCATACGCGTGTACACTGAAAAATAAGGAAATTGACAATTTTTATCTTCTTTTCCTTAATTTTGTAAGTTTACCCCTAAAAAGTGCAACTCCTTTACTCTAAATCTGAAATCATCTACTTTGTTTCACTAATTATGTAAAATTACCCCTAAAAACTATGTCTTCTTTCTCTTAATTATTTTATTATTTTTAAATTGTATCTTTGTTTTCTTAATTATGCAATTTCAGCCCTAAAACATGTGACTATTATTGAATAATTTTTGCAAAATTGTATCTTTAAAATTTTATCACGAATAAAATTAATACAATAATATTGTGTAACTTATTTATAAAATAACAATAAGAAAAATTTTATTGAAAAAAAATTAGAAATATTGTAATAGATAGGAGTATGGCTTCGCCATTTGACAGGCATGCCCGAACTCAACAAGGGAAGTGAGAATTTATACTCAAGTCCGCAACCACCGATTTTCAATGTGAGGATTACCTCACAACATTCGATAGTTGGTATAGAGTTTGGGTGCCCGTACCTCTGGCTACTTTCCAACCCCTATAATTACAATAAAATTCTAGGATGGCGATTATTAATATAACCAAAATTTAGTACAACAAAATCGGAAGGGCGGACAATGCCCTTACCGACATAAGGTTTATAAATTTTAGTAAGGGGTTGAGTGATAATTGATCCATCTTTAATAGATGGTTTAAGAAAATTTGGGTATTTAATTAAAATTGGAATATTATCAATTTTTGTAAAATCAAAAACTTGCTTCTTGAAATTTTCGTAGCAGAGACCTTGATTGTTGATGACATCCCAGTTGAGTGTCATTCCGCGGACTTTGAGAACATAGTCCGGCTCAGTATTGGGAGTAGACTTATTTTGAAGTTTCAAACCATACTGCTTTGCTCCTCCAGAGCAGTACTCCAAAATATCAAAGTCTGGGTACTCATCAGTAAACTGACCCAGATGAGGCCCTAATTCAAGTGGGCATTTGTTGTCTGGGTGGATGAAGATTAAAGAATCGGTGTCGGTGTATAGTAACTCACACCCCGGAGTCCTTACAACTTTCTGCATTGCGTGTAGAAGGTGAATTCTCGCTGCTGATGTGGTCCAGAGCGAGATTATGACGTTTGATGAGTCATGCTCCTCCACCCAATCTTTTTTCTTAATGTAGTCGATAAGCACAGTCCCATCTTCAGTCAATTCATGACAATGATTAACTGTTATTGCTGGGTCGTTACTCATTTTTACGTATTCACTTGGGTCGTCAGTAATTTTGCACTGGGAGAGTCCAAAGTTACGAAGTGAAAATCTTCCCCATAAGTTGTTAAGACACAATTTCGCTTGTGTCCGTTTCCCTTTGTTGGCCGCCATTTTCTCCCTCTCAATCTTAATTCCAAACATTTCCAGGCACTCTTTCATAAATTTATCTTCTTTCAATTTGTCACCCTTGATGGTGTTGTCAAAACCTGAAGAGTGAATTTTTTGGGTCATAAATTCATTGATGTAGGGTCTGAACAGTTTGTCGTCATAGTTTTTGAACTCCAGAACCCTGAAGAGTTTGGTCACCACATACCCCTCCTTGAGGGCTTCGTTTATCTCAATAGACGTACATGTGCTGACCCACCCTCGCTGTTTATTAGTGTGGGGGCAGCTGTAGTTTTCGTTGACATCACCTTTAGGGTACTCTTTTGCACAAGTAGAACACAGGGGGAACAGTAGTCGTTCATCTTCGTCTTCCCCAATTTTCATTGGTAAAACAGGAACGTCAATACTTCTCGGTGGTATGACGAATAATTTTAAAAGAGCAGTGTTGTAAGTGTTGTCTTCAGGTTTGGTCCAATTGACATCCATATTGATGACGTGGACTTCTGGATGCCCAACAGGATATCGAGTTGAGACGTTGATAAATGGGTAAAGGGAGGTGACATCGTAGTAAGAAATTTTTTGTCCATCCTCAGCCTTGTGGAATAACTTCAAGGGACCAGTTCTTCCCCCATAGAAGGCCTCTCTAATATTTATTGGTCCATCATCCAGATATTTTTTAAACATCTTCCTCATTTCATAATCTTTTGCTACCATATCAATGATTTGACACTCCCAATATACAGCCACTTTGACCCCCAAATTCCTAATAAAATTTAGACGTTTTTGGTCCTTCTCCCGCTGTTTTCCAGCTGTAAGACCTGTTGGAAGCTTAAGATCGTCGTCAGGATAGCATTTGATACATCCATGCCAGCAGCAACCATTGACTTCAATAGCCAATTTCTTTTCCTCAACCCATCCATCCAATTTATAATTTCCAATTTTCTTCTCCCCATTCTTTGAGTGTGCTGTCCTAATTGTAACGTTATTCTTCTCGCCATACCATTTCAGAAACTTGAGAGCAATTTTACTTTGGTTGTCGACGTTGTCGTAACCTTTTTCAGGAACAATTCCTAAATGGTTGGCTTTGAGGTGATTCATGCGGAAGTGCTTCATGCAGGCAGAAGCAATTGTCATAGCTTCACGAAGAACATCCAAGCCATTGGAGACTTCCAAAAATTCCGTTCTGAAGGCAATGAGCGCAGCCATGAGGATCTCCACATCGTTGATACAATATGCTGCTAGTTGTTCATTTAAGTTGAAGGGCTCATTTTTATGTTGGTCAAACCATTTATCGAACTGAGCCCTCTTTTCAGGCATCATCCCATTAGCAAGGTAATCTTCTTTTGTCGGAAAGATTTCTTTCCCATAATTCTTTGGGTTGTTGGCCAGGTGAGGGAAGAAAGGTTTGTCTTCCATTTTAAGAGCAAAGGCTGGTACTAGTGAAGCCAACGGCATTGGCATTAGATTGTATGTGTCTCTGAAGATGACCCAGCATTTTTTATTGTTCTTCACCTTCATCTCATACATTTTGTTACCTTTCTTTATCATTTCTGGGATTAGGCCTTTGAGATACAATGCTTTGAAGACTAGGACCATATCAAACCTTCCTCCAAAATGAGAGAAGGCTATTGTATCAGTAGAAAAATTAGTGATCCAGGTTACAAAATCAGCCAGAGGATCATTAGTAACATTTTGTTGGTCGACTTGAGTGTTGGAAAATGGTTGGTGGGAGAAGGTTATAGTTCGTTCTTCTCCGCAAATAGTACAATCGTTGTTTCCGTTACTAATACACTCGGGGCAGTTGATTTTTGCAGATATAAAATTCACTTCATGTAATTTCCCTTTTTCGCCTTGCCTGTGTTGCATGGTTTCAAAGTCAAAAGCGATGACTCGGTAGGGTTTTGGCTTCCTTTGAGTTAGAGATTTAATGTAACAACCTCTTTTTGGGTCATGGAAGCTAAAGCAGGTGGTGCAGTAACGTTCTGAACAAACATGACCAGTACGTCCATTCCGGTTGTTCACAGCAACATTCCATATAACTCCACATTTCTCACATTTCTTAGAGTTGTGGCAAAATTTAGATTTGAGATGATGGGTGTAGCACTCTTCATTATTAAATTCCTTAGAACAACCATTGCACCGTTTGAAGTAGTTATCTAAAGGCTGGCATGGGTAATTGGGTCCGATCCTGGAGCAATTTTGACATTTTGATGTGCAGGTGATAGAATGATCTTTTGGGCGGTTGTAAATTATCTCACATGATAGGCAATAAGGTTTACCGAATAAATCACTTGCTTTTCTAACTCCATCAAAATGATTATTGTTGTAATAAAGAAGAATTGGAGTAGTGTGATTTTCATCCCCATATTTAAAGATAGGTTTTTCATCTAATTCTCCAAAAATAAAAACTTTAAACAGGCCATCATTCCTTGAATTCCAATAATCAACCACCTTGGGTACCCATTCATTTGCATCATATGTTGTTAAATCAAGAGGAGCTCCTACATTTTCCATCAAGAATGTTGTATCATGTTCCAAACGTTTCTTCATTCCTAATCTGCTATGCATATAGTCATAGAACTTCCATTTCGGCCATGAGCATGTTGAAAATATAAAGGTGGCAGACAATGATCGAAATAAGCAGTAGTTGTCTGAATTAATAATTTTAATGAGGTTGTGGTCTTTAACTTTATGTCGAATTGGTGATGGATTTTTGCCACTACCATTAATAGAACGTGTTGTAGGCAGATGTTTTTTGTCAATAGCTGTAACAGAAACGGTAAATGGTTCACCCCATAACATTCCCTGATCCTGTTTTTTAGATTGGGCCACTTTTAGAAATTGGTTAAGAATTGAATCCACCGTGTTGGGAGAAATTTCACGTATTGGAATCCAAATATCTGATTCTAACAATTGACTGCTCACTGTACAGCCAAGTTGATCTGGATCAAGCTGATGACCATGACTCGTCTCCAATGTTTTGTCGATGCATTCTTGGAAAATTCCTTTTAATAAACCCTCAGGATCGGGTGGGATATTCGAAATTAAGAATTTAGTAGACAGTTTGGTAAGGTTAAATTTCCGGGTGATTTTAGTTTCTTCACCCAAATGTTTTACATAATCACCATCACCTTTCTGTAATAGATTATCAATGAAGAAATGTCGTGCTTTCTTCGAAGGTGGAGGAGACATTAATAATAAAATAAATTCAAAATTAGAGACTAATTCAAATGTATTAAATTTCTTAGAATTTTAAAGAATGAAGAAAGAAATGTGAAATCCTTTTTTAAGAAAATATTCCATAAAATAATTGATGTGTTGTAAAATAGGAATTTCACTGAAATTCCATTTCATTATTTTCCAGTCGCGGGAAAAAGCCTAAAAGAAATTTTGCATAAAAAAGCAAAAGAATTTGTAGAGAATAAAGAAAGAGCGAGCAAGTTTCGTAATAATGTTTAGTTTCGTAATAATACATACCTTTGTTTTTATTCCTTAGGATGTTGTCAAAAGAGAAATCCCTATATAAAACAATCTTTTTCTTTTATTTCCAGTCAAGAAGAGGAATTTTAAAAATAAATTTAACATAATTTAACTAAATAGGAAATGTTTTAAATTTTAAATAATATTTCGAGAAAGAAAATTAGCATAATATCTGGTAAAGAAAATTTTTAGGTATATAATTAGCAAGTTGTGAACGATGCGACGATGTTGTTTGTAGAATTTATTTTTTTAAACTCTTAATTTTTTAAATTATTAGTGGGTAATTAATAGAGAGGGGTAATTATAAAACTTTATTTATTTTCATTTATTTATTTTTCCTATTACAGTAATATTTTGTTTTTATAATTAAAGTCTATTTTCACTTTTCTACGCCTACTTTTTAATAATTTTTTGATCAATTTTTGCATGAGCTATTTTTTTACCTATTTATACTTTTTAAAGTTATTTCTATCTTCAACGTCTACTTTTTAAAAATTTACCCATTTTTAACTTTTCAACAATAATTTACAAATTTTTACAGTTTTTCTCTTGCATGACCTATTTCTAACCAATTTTCACTTTTCAACAATAATTTTGCAACATAATTATTGCATGACTGATTTTTACTATTTCTATTTCAACCGCCTACTTTTTAATAATTATTGTATTTTTTTAAGTATAAAGGGTAAAAATAATAAAATAAGATATTGTAAGAAAAGAAACTTAAAAAAAAAAGTTTAAGAAACAGTTTTAAAAAGAAAAAATATGGGAAATCTTGATTGAACCGTTTGAAAACTACTTATTGAACCCTAGAAACTTTGGGAAAATTTTTAGAATAAAATTTGGTGAAAAATGTGGGGAATGGTATGGTAAGGTGTTTTTTTAAAGTTCGCACCAAACCGTTTTGATCAAATTATCCCTTAAAGGGAAATCCTTAAACCTTTGGACTCTGACGACGGAATGGTTGAATGGTCGTTTAAAAATGTGGGAGGGGCTAAATGGTTGGACCCCGCTGCCCCCAACGACTTCTCGGGGTGACTAACTACTAAACTTTATTTTCAACTTTTTCCAAGTTTAATTTCAAGTTTTAATTAAGTTTTCAAGCTTGAACTTAAGTTTCAAGTTTTAATTCTGATATTTAATTCTGATTTATTTCAAGTTTGAACTAAGTTTTAAAGTTTATTTTAAAGTTATTTCTTAGCACAAGCTTGAACTTAAGTTTTCAAGTTTGCAATTCTGATTTTTAAAATTCCGCTTTATTTAATTCTGAATTAATTCAAGTTTGAACTTAAGTTTTTAGAATAATTCTGATATTTAATTCTGATTTATTTTTAATTATAAATTCTGTTCACTTATTTGAATTATTTATTTTCTGATTTATCTCATTCTGATTTATAAAATCTTTTTCACATGAATTTTTAATTAAATTTCCTAATAAATTCTAAAAATAATCTACTTAAAAATTTTACTTCTTTTTTATTAAAAATACTTTTAAATTTTTTCATTTTAATTTTTAATTCTTTTAATGGATTAAGATAAGAATTTAATAAAAAAAAGAAATTCTTTTTTAAATATTTTTTAAATTAATTTTGTCATAAGATTTGAGACAAACAAAACATAAAAATAGAAAAATTTAATTTTAAATAAATTTAAGAAAAAAAAATAAATTTAAACAAAAATAAATGAACCGAGAAAGAATTTAAGGAAAAAAGTTCTGATCAGAATAAAAAATAAATTTAGAGAACCACACCTTTTTAATAATTCTGGTTTGGAAAATTATTAAGGTTTTTGAGTTAATTCTGAAAATATTTAAGTATAGTTATAATTTTAGTTTTAATTCTGATTTTTTTCTAAAAATTTTTGAAAAATTCTGGTTAAAGTTTTTAAAAATTCTGATTAAAATTCTGATTTAATTCTGGTTAAAATTCTGATTTAATTATGAATTAATTCTGATTAATTATAGTGAATATTCTGATTTAAATTCTAATAAATTCTGATTTTAATTCTGACTTAATTCTGCTCTTAAACATTATTTAAAACTTGAGCTTAAACTTTATTTCAAGTTTTATTTTCAAGTTTAAGCTTGAACTTTCTGTCCTAAAATTCTGATTAATTATGAGGAGGATTCTGATTTTAATTCTAGTTAATTCTGATTTAATTCAGACTTTTAAATTCTGATTTTTTAAATTCTGATTTTTAATTCTGTTTTTAAGATTCTGAATTTTTAATTCTGATTTTCTTTAAATTCTGATTTTTTAAATTCTGATTTTTAATTCTGATTTTTAAAATTCTGATTTCTAATTCTGATTTAAAAATTCTGATTTTTAATTCTGTTTTTAAGATTCTGAATTTTTAATTCTGATTTTTAATTCTGATTTTTTAAATTCTGATTTTTAATTCTGATTTTTAAACTCTTTACCGTTGAATATTGCCCAACGCCCTCAGCCTCATATTTTTAATAAACTGCCTATTTTCTTCATCCATTTTCTCAATTCTATTGCCTTCTTTAACTTCTATATTTTTTCTAGGGGCTCCACAAATTAAATTAAACAATACAACACAAATAAATAATTTAAAAATTAATTTTCTTTTTTTGTTGTCACACAAATAATGCTTAAATAAAGGCATCATTTGTTCTTCTTTAATTTATTTTTATTTATTTTTTGGGTAAATTTGGTCATTAATTGATTGTTACTATTTTTCTAAGAGGTTTAGAAATCAGAACAATTTTTAGAAAATTTTTTTTTAATTTTTTTGTTGTCTTTTTTAATTAAATATACAACAAACAAACAACAAGAACATTTAATTTGAATAAAAAAATGAAGGAAAAAATTGAAGAAAATTGAAGAAAAATTTATTTAAAAAATTAGTGTTGTTAGTAATAAACTGGAGAAATAATTTTTCTTTTTTGGTGACCAAAAAATATAGAAAAAAATAAATTAAAAATAATTTTTTAAGCCAAAAAAGGCCTTCAAGGTTGATGAATATTTTTTAAGTATAAATTATACTAAATCTAACTAAATAAATAAATTATTTAAAAATATATGTAGATTTGTCTAAAAGATTTGTTAAATATTAAAAAATACGAAAAATAATTTGGAAAATAAGAAAGGAGAATTTACGCTAAATGGTACTTTAAATGGCTGGCGAGATTATTAAGTTTAATCTTAAGTTTATTTTCAAGTTTTATTTTATTTTTTTAAGCTTAATCTTAATAACTTAGGTAAGTTGCATTTATTTTTTTATAAGTTTACTTTTAAATTCTGATTTTATTAAAAATCAGAATTTTTATTAACTTCAAGTTTTATTTTTATCTAAGCTTGAGCTAGATTAAATTCAAGTACTTAAGTTTTATTTTTTTAAGTTTAATCTTAAGTTTTAATTTCAAAAATTCTGATTTATAAAAATTCCGATTTTTATTAATTTATTTCAAGTTTTATTTTATTTAAAATTAATCTTAAATATCTTAAGTTTATTTTTATTTCAAGTTTACTCTTAAGTTTTATTAAGATTCTGATTTTTTATTAAGATGCTTCTGATTTTATTTTCATCTAAACTTGATTCTAAATAAATTTTAAAGTTTAATCTTAAATTTCTGGTTAATTCTGATTTTTATTACTTCTGATTTTTATTAACCTTCCTATTTTCTTCTACATATAATAAAGTAATTAAAAACACTTGCTAATTTAAGGCGTGTTTCAGAAAATAAAATAAATATATATAAGGAGTAAAAATTAAAAAATAATATGGGTCTAATAACAACCAAAAAATAGTACATAAAAAAAGAATAAAAATCATAAGTTTATTTTTAAAAATTATTTTATTTTTTTGATAGACCACACACACCCACCTTCAAAAATGTAGTAATTTTGTATAATTTTAATGTGAGAAAAAATAGTAAAATAACTGGAAAAAAAACGTTTAAAAAATAGTAAAATAACTGGAAGAAAGGAGGGGGGGGGGGGGGGGGGGTGGCGTGACCAAGGAATGAAAAAAGGAAAGTAAAAAAGGAGTGAAAATTGGAGGAGGGGTGAATTTGGGGGGAGGGAAATGAAGGTGAAATGACGCGTCAAAAATTTTTATTTTTAAAGGGATTGCGCGAAAATATAATTTTTTTATAATTTTTTGTGGTTTAAAAAATATACATATACAAAAATCATTAATAATAAGGCTGAGGGGCAGGTCCATAATCTCTAATTACTGTTGAATCTAGTTGTGCACGCCCTTGAAGATGTTGCTTATGGACAGTGCTGGGTATTGGGCATTTGCACTCCGACTCCGGGCGTTTAAAGTTCTTAGCCCAGGCTCCGGGCTATCGATTTTCGGAGCCTGGCTACGGAGCTAGCTCCCGGAGCCCCCGACTGCTTATGGATGTTTTGCTTATACTGCGTTTACAATGACATCCGTGTTGAATGTTTTGAGGAGTGTGGAGCGTCCTTGTCAACTTTACACTTGACATATAACATTAAACACAGTTTCATGTGGCGCCTTAAGCGCTGACATGGCCATATAGCCTTAAACACCCCTCTCCTCCCCCTAATTATTGGTAACGAGGTTCAACTTTATACATTAATGGAAGTATAAAGAAATTTGGCTATCTAAAATCAATAAAAATAATTTTTAACAGAAAAATAGATTAATTAGATCAGTTGAAAATAAATAAACGAACGAGGATAAACTGTTTGTTGCGCGAAAATTTTTGATAATGGAAGAAACAAAGCGTAATAATTATTATTATTATTATTGTGTCTTCTCTTTAAAATAAAATAGAGATTTATTTACAATAAATAAAATATATATTTGAAGGAAATCTTCGATCTATGTATTAATAATTTTATTATAAATCAGAATAGAATCAGAAAAAATCAAAAAATCAGAAAAAAATCAGAATAAGATCAGAATACAATCAGAAAAAAATCAGAAAAATATCAGAATATCAGAAAAAATAAAATCAGAAAAATCAGAATGTCAAAAAATCAGAAAAAATCAGAACAGAATAAAATCCGAAAAAATCAAAAGGTCAGAAGAATCAGAACAAAATCAGAACAGAATAAAATCAGAAAAATATCAGAATAAATATCAGGAAAAATAAAATCAGAGAAAACCAGAAAATCATAAGAAAATTAGAAAAAAATCAGAAGAAATAATAATAAAATCAGAAGAAATAACAAAATAAGAGATCAGAATACAACCAGAAAAAATCAGAAGGTCAGAAAAATCAGGACAAAAACAGAACAAAATAAATATCAGAAAAAAATCAGAACAAAATCAGAAAATCATTAGAAGAAAAAAATCAGAAGAAGGTCAGAAAAGACCAGAAAATTATAAAAAAATCCGTTAAAAATGAAAATCAGAATTATTAAAATTTAATTTTATATTTTATCAGAAGAAAATATTTAATGTTTTTTTTTATTATTTCAAACAGAATGTTGCTAATTTCGTTGTTAAGATTTTACTGTTTTTATTTTTTATAGTACATTTATAAAAAGTAAAAAAATTGAGTTAATTTTATCAAAACTGTGTTACACTATCATTCTTATCAAAAAACACAATTTTTAGTTGGGTGTGTTAATTGTTTTGGGGGACTTTAAATTTTAATGTGGGAGAAAAAATAAAAGGAGAGGAAAAATAAGAATTTTGTCAAGCCCGTCCGCGTACCTGCGGTCGCCTGTAAAATAGCCTAATGAAAAGTTAGAGCCATGAAATTTTCCAGAAATACTCCCAATGTAGCCAACTAACACTTGTAAAAATTTCAAAATTATTCGTCCAGTACTACCAAAGTTAGGGTCAAAAAACTACCTAAAGGGAAGACATTCGACTATTTTCAAAATAACTTGCGGAATATTTGACCGAAAATTATGAAATTTTTAGAGAAGATAGATAACACTCTCACGGATATGAGTGCAAAATTTCAAAGCTCTAAGTCACCCCTAGTAGATTTTACAGGCGCGCGCCTTAATTTTACCGCGCCGAAACATCCCTTATTTTCACTGGGTGGCAACAAGAACGAGCTTTTTGGCTGTTGGGAAGCGTTAGAAAATTTTTGAAAAAAGACAAAAAAGGGAATAAATGAGCGAAAATTTGGGGGAAGTTTTGGGCGATAAATTGAAGAGGGGTAAAGGGACGAGAGTGTAAAATAATGCCGATGGGGGTGATTCCCCTAACGCCTCCTAAAAAGAAGAAAAATGAGAGAAGAGAGGAATGAGGGGGAACTACCCGTTTTGGATGTGATATTTAATATAAACAAAGGGAAAATTTTTTATGTAAATGGTTGTATTTTCTAAATTTTATTTTAGGCATGAATTTAGGTTCAAGAATATGGGGGTCCTTTAGTTAACTGTTTAAAACAGAAGGTATGTGAAGATGAACATAAATTGGAGGCTCTCCATAACGTTGTCTCCTACTACTCTAACGTCCTCACCCTCATCACGTCCTCCCCCACCCTTACTCCCTCTCTTACGTCGGTAAATTTTTGCCCGGCATGTTACTTTATATAGAAATACCCATGTAGTATGTGGAATGGAAGATGGGAGAATGGAAGATAACACGCTGGAGGATGAAAATGGAGAAAAACAATTCAAAAAATATTATTTTGTTATTTTGTTTTTACTTTCATCACTCATTTTTCAAGTTCAAAAATGCCAATTTTTTAAACATAAATTTAGATTTAACACCTCTCTCAAGTTCTCCCCTAGGAATATCCTACGTATTTTGTAACTAAAACTTTCTGTACTATAAAATATTCCCCAAGTGAAATGACCATTAGATAATCCTAGATTTGTATTTCTACTTTCTCCAGAAGGGAAGGGAGGTAAAAGTTTAGCACCGGACAGGCATCAAACCTGGACCTCCTGCTGGCAGTTATTGCTACCGACCGGAACACCTTCCCCCTTACCTAGTAAGCGTTTTAAATGTTAGCCAGCTTAATCACCCTTCTTCCTTACACTACTTTTATTATTCATCCTTTTTAACCTCTAAAGATTCCTTCCTCTGAGTACACTCCAAGGTGCCGCAGAGCTATAACTTCGTTCAAAGTGATCCAATCTGGGACGCCCTGGGGCATGGTTCGATGCACCTCAACGAGCTGAGTCAAACTATACCGGGGCGTCCCGGATTCGACAATTTTGAACGAAGTTATAGCGGTACCTTGGCTTGCTCCCCTTCCTCTCTTCCTTGATCACTTCCTTCTTTCACTTCCTTCATTCTCTTCTCCCTTCTCTTAACCTTCTCCTTCTTCACTTCCTTTTCCCTTCCCTTTCCTTTTATCAAATCGAATTTTTCTTCAATCATCGCCTCTCCATCTTTCACATACCCTAAAGGCATATTTAATAACACCCGCCACAACCAATAATCATCTCGTGCTAAACGACGCAATTTGTGTGTGGCGATGAAAGGTTAGAAGACAATAAAAACGGGGGGAAGGAAGGAAGGAATGGTTTGGTTGGTGGTGGTCAACAACCCCCCCCCCCTTCTCCCAGACATTATAGAAATATTTATTTATTTATTAGTAACGAATATTTAGAAGAAAGAAAGGAAGAAATTTAGATCACAAAACAATTTAAAAAAATATAAAAATTGATGGGTGCGAAGAATGAATGTGATAAAATAAAGGAAGGAACCCCCAAAATTTTTATCAATAAAATTAAAAATAGGGTAAAGAATTTAATACTTAATGAATTATTAGAATAAGTATGTTTGAGCAAGATTATCTAAATTGAATTTTATTATGGTGAGCCTGATCCTTGACCAGCTAGTTGATCATTGGCGAGTTGGTCCTTAGTGATTTGGTAATTCCGTGACTTGTCGTTCTGTGAATTGTCCATTCAGCGACTTGTCCGTACCGTAGATTGTCCGTGCCGTAAATTGTCCGTTCCGTGAATTGTCCGTCCCGCGAATTGTCCGTTCCGTGAATTGTCCGTCCCGCGAATTGTCGTTCCGTGAATTGTCCGTTCAGCGACTTGTACTTTCCGTGAGTTAGCCAGACACGACAAAAAGTCACACCGTGACTAATTTAACAAATATTTAAAAATAAAATATTTAAAATTAAGAATTTAAAATTAGGAAAATGGGTGAAGAATTAAAAATGATTTGAGGGAGGATTTTAAATTAATTAAATTTAAAAAAATTGCGCAAGAGAAAATTAAAAATTATTAATTAATTGTAATCAATCAAAAATAAATATAAATTTTATTTAAACGTAAATAAAATTTTTAAAATTCTTTTTTTAATTGTTAAAAAATATAAAATGGATCAGTAGAAAAAAATATGTTTAATTATTTTTTATTCTGATTTGTTCTGATTTTTTAAAGAAATTTTGATTTTTAAAAATTTGTTCTGATTTTTTAAAAATTTGTTCTGATTTTTTAAAAATTTATTCTGATTTTTTAAAATTTGTTCTGATTTTTATTCTGATCTTTGTTCTGATTTTTTAAAAATTTATTCTGACCTATTCTGATCTTTGTTCTGATTTTTTAGGTTAAATTCTGAATATTATTCTGATTTTTTAAATTTGTTCTGGTTTTTTCTGATTTTTTGTTCTGATATTTTAAGATAAATTCTGATTTTTTAAATTTAATTCTGATTGATTACACCCAATCATAAATTCAAAAAACTTTTTGGTGTATTGGTTAACGCGTCTGACTTTCCCCCAAAGGGGGGCCGGGTTCGATGCCTGGTGGGGATTTTTTAAATTAAACTGTCCCGGGTTTAATCAGATGTCCTATGGCTAATTTAATTTAACCAAAAAAATAATTTTTTAATTATTTATACTAACCAAAAATTAATTTTAAGTAGTAAAAAAGGGCTAATTTTCCCGTTAAAAAGGTTTGTTTGCCTCAAAAATTGCTAAAAAAAGGGATGATTAATTAAAATAAAATTTTTAAGAGAAAAGAACATTTATTAGTATAACATTTATTTTTTTAAGCAAAAAAAGATGACTGATTTTGTAATTAAAAAGTCAAGAAAATTTATATAAAATAAATAAATTATTTTTTACACCCTTATAAGTTCCGCTCTGCCAGGTTTGAATAATTAGGGAAAGGGCGAGAAATTGAAAACAGAAAAGAAAAACAAACGAGAATAATATTTAAAAAGAGAACAGAATAAATAAAAGTTTAGGTTAAATTATATTTCAGAATAAGAGAAAAATTCTGAAAATTAATTCTGATTTTTAAAAATAATTCTGAAAATTATTCCGATTCTGAAAATTAATTCTGATTCTTAAAAGAAAAAATTCTGAAAATTAATTCTGATTATTAAAAAATAATTCTGAAAATTTATTCTGATATTGAAAATAAAATAATTCTGATTTTGAAATTAAATTCTGATTTTTATAAACTTAAAATTCTGAAAAATTCTGGTTTTCTAAAATTAATTCCGAAAATTAATTCTTATTATTATAAAATCAGAATTCTGATTTAAATTTTGATTTAAAATTCTGATTTTGAAGATTAATTCTGAGTTACAAAATAAAAAATTCTGAAATTAATTCTGAAGTCGGAATTCTGATTTTTAAAAATTCTGATTTTTATATTTAAATTCTGATTTAAAAAATAATTCTGATCTTTAAAGAAGAAAATAAACTTTAAATGAAGAATAAACTCAAAGAATACAAAAACGCAAATAAACTTGAAATAAAATAAATCAGAATTTTTAAAATAAATTTATAACAGAAACTAAAAATAAAATTGAATTCTGATTTAATAAAACTTGACATATAATCAGAATTAATTAAATATTTCAGAATTAAATATTCTCTTAATAAAATTCTGAAAATTAAATAATTCTGATTTTATTATTTCAGGTTTTATTAAATAAATTCAAGTTTATTTTTGTATAAATTAAATCAGAACAAATAATTCTGATTCAAGTTTATTTATTTCAGAATTTTAAATAGACTTGGTATAAATAAACTTTAATTATAATTCCAAGTTTATTTATTTTTAATTCTGATTCAAGTTTTAAAGTTTAAAGTTTATACAAAATTCTGAAATAAAATTGTGAAATAAAATTCTGAATATTTAATAAATAATAATAATTTTTCTGTTTTCAAGTTTATTTTTTTTAATATTCTGAGAAAGTTTATTTTAAAAAAAGTTTTTTATTCTGGTTTTATTTGTTCATGTTTATTTAATTCTGATTCCAAGTTTATTAATAAAACTTGTTTAAGAGGAGAAATATACTGTAATTTTTCATCGTTTCGCACTGAAACGACTTTTCAGGCAAAAACTCGCTTATGCGCAGTTGAGTCTGGCTAGTTGATAGGCAGGCATCTTTGAGTGGCTATAACTTTTTTATGCATTATCCGATCCGAATGAGTCATACATCATTTTAAAGGTCTCAATTAGTACTATAATTTCTCCAACTAGATGGATCCGGTTTGATCACTTTTCAGAAAGTTATGAGCCAATAAGTGTGAAAAACACCAAATTATTGCACTTAACGAGTTGTAACTTTTTAAGGAGCGATCAGATTTGATCTTTAGAATTGAAAAAAAGATAGCGCTAATCGAGAGCTTTCGATTGATATAAAAACCGCTTGGATTGGATCAAGTTTTAAAAAAGTTCTGGTTGATTAAAGATGACTGACTCTCAATGGCCGTACTCAACTGGTCCGTTCTTTGAAAACGAGGAAATTTTGAAATAAAAGAAAGACAGTATAAAAGGGAGAAAGCGGAGAGTTTTTAATCCTTAGAAACATCTTTTTAAATTGTTTTAGGGTTGTCGGGTTGTATAGAAATTTTTTGGATGACTTAACCCTAGCAGAAAATTCCCAACTTGAAAACCGACAACCCTAGAAAAAAACTTTAAATAATTTATAGCCGTAATGAGTAACAAACAAATAAAAAGCAAAAAGGCTTTGCAGGAGATTACATTTATTGTTTTTCAAAACAAATCGAAATTCAACTTGGGAATGGAATTATTTAAATGTTCTGGTACCCGAGAATTGTCAGATGAGGCAAACTTGAATATGGTATTTTTTTTAAAAGGTAATAGTGAACCGGACAGACCCCCTTATTTTCTTCTCACCTTTTTCCTCCACAAGTTACCTGTTTTTGCCATGTCCTTGTATAAAATTAAATAATCCTTTTTGTTTGATTGTAGGCAAAAATTAGAAAGGCAATTTGGATGGAAGAAAGGGGAAAAGTCTGACTATTTTTCAAAATATAGGAGGAAAATTGGGGAGGAAAAAAGGGGATCTGTCCGGTTCACTATTACCTTTTAAGTTTATAATTTAAATTTAATAATTTGTAGGTGTCGAATTCCTTGATTGTTAAAAAGTTTTCTGAAAATTTTTCGGCTAATAAAAAATGCATTTTGTTCGTTATTGTGGTTGATAAAAATGATGGAACATTAAAGGTTAAATTCGTTTTTGTTTTTATTTTTACGAAACCTTTTGGGTATTCGTCCGTTATGTCACCTCCCATACATTAATGCTCAATACGTTATATATAAGGTAATGAAAGTTGTTTCTTTCGGTCCACAACAGGGATGGGACGGTTTGATAAAAAAGTTGGGGGTAATTCTTCGGTTCGTACCCCCCACTCTTTTTTTCTCCCTAAAAGAATTAAAAATGGTCTGTCAGTCTTAAGTTATAGAACCCATCGAGCTGTGTCGAATACACCAAAATCGACAAAATCCGACTTGATTTGACCCAGATACAGACCCCTGAAAATTGAAAAACCACAGGGGCGAAAAACCAAAAGGACGAAAAAGCATACATATGATAGCTCATTCGAAAGAGCTCATCGAGCTGAGTCGATGACACCAAAATCAACGTAATCGGATAAGTTTTGACAAAGTTATGACATAAGGTTGCCGACTCCGGTAGGTCTAAATAATGTCATAACTTTGTCTAAACTCGTCCGATTACGTTGATTTTGGTGTCATTCGACTCAGCTCGACGAGTTCTATAACAAAAGATTGACTGACCATTTTTTAACACTTTGAGGAAGGAAAAATGAGTGGGGGGTACGAACAGAAGAATTACCAAGTTGGGTTGGGTTTTCAAAAATTTCACGGGTCGGATTTCGGGTCGAAAAAAGTTCGGGTTCGGGTAACCCTCCCATCCCTGGTCCTCAGGCATCTCCATAAGACTGGTATCGTTCGACTTAGCATCAGAGGGGGGTCGGAATTCAGATTTCTGACTTCCGAAAAAATTTTGATTTCCGAGTTCCGACTTTTGAGCCAGTTCCAATCTCCGACACCTCTGACTGTTCCGACACACCTCTGCTCATGTCAGCTCCTTTTATTCCCCTATAACGTATTGAGCATTAATTTAGAGGCTGTGGCAGAACGGAAAAATACCCAACTTTTTATCTAAAAACCTTTAGGGTTTAATTAGTGTCGTGGTTCGTCGTAAATCAAAAAATGGTTTAAACAAATTGAATTTCAAGAAAAGTGCAGCAAAATCAGCACACATTTTCAACGTTTTTAAAACACGAATTTTCAAAATTTTGGGAAATTTTTTTGAATTGGATGAACGTTTTTTGGGTGATGTTTTCTTTGGAAATTTTGTTTCTAATGCAGAGTTTAACAAGTTTGTAATTTTGTCGTTTAATTATATAGGGAGGGGGGGGGGTGGTTTGCTTTATTAGTTTTCGCAAAATAAGTCCGAGGTTTTTCCTTTCTCCTTTTAGTCTTATAGTTCATCAACAGTTTAATAATGGTTTGACATTCTTCCTCTTTCCATTTCCCTGTGGCATACTCCTTTATTATATTCAAATTAAATTGTTAACCCTTTGACGGCTTGAATGACATAAGGTAAAAATTACCTCATTTTTACGAATGAACTCCCCAATTTAACATAGGAAATGAATTTCTATATGAAGAATGCGAGGAAGAATGATTGAAAACTATTAAACTTTTGGTGAACAATTAGGGGAGGGCAAAACTCGGAAAATACCCATAGTGTTTTAGTGTGGGGAGGGGCAAAAATTGGAGTCTCCCTCCCAATTAAACGGAGTTTTGTCTGAGTGACATGAGTTGTGAAAAACCGGGCGTGTCGGGCTAACTCAAGGAACGGACAAGACAAGGAACAACCAAATCATGGAACAGACAAGCCAAGGATTGATTTGGTCGTTCCATGATTGGTAGTCCTTTGAACTGTCTGTTCCTTGAGTTGGTCCTTGAGTTGGTTATTCCGTGATTTGGGATTCCTTGAGTTACTCCTCACCCAAGGCTGGGGCCTCATGGCACCATTTGCCCTGAAATAAGTTTTTAGGCCAAATCATAATTTAGGGGTGTTAAAAGTAACAATATTTTTGTGCTTAAATCAACATTTTTATATTATTAAATCGAAATTAATAACCTTTCTATCATTAAGGTCAATTCACTCAAAAAATGGCAAATTAAATATTGATTGGAAAATTCAACTGTCGGCAAAATTTATTAAAATTCAGAAATTGCCTTTGGTATAATTTTTTAATTAAATATATTTTAACATTACCGAAAAACAAAACGATTTAAAAAAATATTGTCGAATTTCCCTGTAATTTTAGTGTAAAAATTAAAAAAAATTTTTTTCCTGGGAATTCAGCAATTAAGGGTCTTTTTAAAAATATTTTCGAATCCCCCTTTCACCAAGATACATATGTATTTATTTTTTAGTTTCAACAAAAGAGCAAGAAAGCGCCCCCCAGGGTCCCTTTAAGTAGGTGTACTCTAGGGGGGCTGGCTTATATGCTGAAGTTGCTTGTCTTCAGTTCATTTATACAACAAGTAGCTGCTGGTGGTGGTGAAGCAACAATTCTTTTGATTGGATTGCCTCTCATCATTATTCTGGCTGGTGTGAAAAGTTGGGATCAGAAAAGTTGGGATCAGACACACAATCTGTTTATTATGTTGTTTGGATGTGGAACAACCAAGCTCAACCAGAAATCCACCAAAAATTGAACTGGATGAAGAGAAACGAATTGGAAATGTACAGGTTGTTTGTCTAATGTTTATTTTTTAAAAGTTGGGATCAGACATGGGCGAAACGTTTCGTTTTCCCTCCTAGAATTTCTGATTTTTTGCGTGATGATTTTGACATTTTTCTGTGTGTGATTATTGGAGGGTGTGGTTTGCAAGTCTGGGTAAATTTTTTGAATGAGAACCGGGATTTCTGTAAATAAATAAATTAGAAAAATTTTTCGGTGTAAAAATGTGTAAAAAATTGACTTAAATATCATATTCCGAACAGTTATGAGGCCGAATCCGCATTTGAATACCTTTCGCACCACTGCGAGGGATTAAAGCAAACGGTCATAACTTTGTTCTTTTAAGACAGATTTTGTTTAGTTTAGTGCCATTCGACTAAGCTCGAAGAGATCTTTCAAATGATAAATCGGGGGTAAAAGGGGGGGGGTCTAAACTGAACTATTACCAATCTATCTTTAAATATTTTTTTTCAAGATATTATTGGTTGGTAAAATGTTTATTAGATTCTCTTCAAAAAAAAAACAAAAATTTCTTGGTTTATTACCACAAATTTCAAATTTTTACAATGATAGACATGTTGATTTTCAAAATGTTACAAACTACAATAATTCTGAAATGGAAAATTCTGAAGCTGATTCATTGCCTTTAGTATTTTTACATGTTGTAAATTTTTTTTTAATTTCTAAAATTTATTTTAAAATTACAGAAAAACAAAACAAATTTTGAAAAAATATTTTCGAATTTCCCTCTAATTTTAGTTTAAAAAAAGAATTGTTTTTTTTTTCTTTCCTGGAATTCAACAATTAAGGGTCTTTTTAAAAATATTTTCGAATCCCCCTTCCCTCGGGCTGGGTGCAAGCTTATATTTATTTTTTAGTTTCAACAAAACAACAAGAAAGCGGCCCCCAGTGTCCCTTTAAGTAGGCGTACTCTCGGGGGGTCTGCTTATATTTTGGGGTTGCTTGTGTTTCTGTTTGTGTGTTTATTCAGTAGTCTGCTGCTGGTGGGGAAGCAACCATGTCCTTATAATTGGAGATTGCCTCTCCTGACATTCTTTTAGGGAAAATTGATGAGACAATTTACAGAGGGAGGTCCACACAATAAGCGTATCACGAACAGCAATTCCAATGGCTTCTGATTATAAATTTATGCCCGGTGTGCCAATACAAGTACAATACTCAACTATGCGGGCAATGTTATACCTAGAAAGATTTTGTGAAAGTAGAGGGATTCAAATGATGCCGGACAATAAAACGAAATTTGTTTTGATTTTTTGCATGTTTGATATATTGTTTTTAAATTAAACCATGAAGGGTTTCTTTCCTCATGTTTAACTTTACGTGATAGTTAAATAGGTATCCGGCTTATCTAACAATAAGAATGAGAGATTTGAGCTGAGTAGGGTTAATGTAGGGTTAACCCTTCATGGTTTAATTTAAAAACAATATATCAAACATGCAAAAAATCAAAACAAATTTCGTTTTATTGTCCGGCATCATTTGAATCCCTCTACTTTCACAAAATCTTTCTAGGTATAACATTGCCCGCATAGTTGAGTATTGTACTTGTATTGGCACACCGGGCATAAATTTATAATCAGAAGCCATTGGAATTGCTGTTCGTGATACGCTTATTGTGTGGACCTCCCTCTGTAAATTGTCTCTTTTATTGTCTCATCAATTTTCCCTAAAAGAATGTCAGGAGAGGCAATCTCCAATTATAAGGACATGGTTGCTTCCCCACCAGCAGCAGACTACTGAATAAACACACAAACAGAAACACAAGCAACCCCAGAATATAAGCAGACCCCCCGAGAGTACGCCTACTTAAAGGGACACTGGGGGCCGCTTTCTTGTTGTTTTGTTGAAACTAAAAAATAAATATAAGCTTGCACCCAGCCCGAGGGAAGGGGGATTCGAAAATATTTTTAAAAAGACCCTTAATTGTTGAATTCCAGGAGAGAAAAATACTTTAATTTTTTAAACCAAAATTACAGGAAACTTCGACAATATTTTTTCAAAATTTGTTTTGTTTTTCTGTAATATTTCCCCTCTTATTTGTTTTTTCGGAACTTATTTACCAATTAAAAAAATATTTTTATAATTTTTATTATAAATCATAAATTTTAGTCAAAAATTTTAGTTTTATTTATATATTCTGATTTTTTAAAAAAATGCTAAAATTAAGTAAAAAATAAAGCAAATAAAAATTTAAGGCCAGAAAAAATTATTTTTTATTTAAATTTAGCGAATCATTCTCGTTACAAATTTAATACAAAATATTTTTTAATTCGTCGGAATTGGACGGGCCGGGTTCGATACTCGGTGGTATTTAATTCTGATTTTTCAAAAGAAAAAATTGTCCAAATGTACAAAATTGTAATTGTCCAAATTTTGAGGTTTTTCGGATATAATTCCTTTTTATACCTTTTGAATCCTAGAGGTTTTTAAAACAAACATCAGACCTGGGTAGTTTTCCCGTTACAGAAATTGCAGCAAAATCATGGTTCATATGCATTAGCAAAAAAAAAAAACGCACAATGGTTAATATCACGTGTTACCAAAATTTTTGTATGTTTTTACCCCAAAATATGTAATATTTCTCTTAACTTTATATCAACTGTATCTTCTAACGCTTAACTTAACATGAATTATATCTTCTATCGCTTAACTTTACATTTATATAATTCCGTTTATTGCCCTATAAAATTCCGTTTATTAGAGGAATTTAAAGAGAAAAATTTAGAAAATTCCCTCCCAATTTACTTTGGACTTATTATTTTTGAAGGAAAAATGAATGTAATAACAAAATTCTTTTTATATTTTCAAAGAGACGTGTGGTTGAGTGGTTTAGTTGTTGGTTCTAGTCTATATTTCTATTAATATAGGGTTTGGTTCGGATCCAAGTAAGGAAAACTCGATTGTTCATACTAAATAGCTCTTTTTCATAATTATAGTAAATTATTTTCTAAAATTTTATTTAAATAGGCATATAATTTATTATTTAGATTTATCCATAACCAAATCACTTTTCTTCCACCACTTCGCATTTCAGATCCTCTAGTTTGTTCAAAAACTGAAATTATTTACTATTATATTCAATTATTTTTATCAAAATTTATGAAAAAAATTATCAAATAATTTTATTTGTTCGCATTCTAAATAGCTCTTCTTTCATTATTATGTTAAATTATTTTCTAAAATTTTATTTAAATAGGCATATAATTTATTATTTAGATTTATCCATAACCAAACCACTTTTCTTCCACCACTTCGCATTTCAGATCCTCTAGTTTATTCAAAAACTGAAATTATTTACTATTATATTCAATTATTTTGAGCAAAAGCTCAAATAAGAAGTGGAATAAAAAGAGCAACCTTAAAGAGCTATAAAATTGCTTTTCCGAATGGAAGTAAAGTGAAAGTATTGAGAAAGACCAAAATTGCGTAGTGAAAATCGTTCTCCAAAATAAAATGTTCCTAAACTTAAATACAGTAAATTAAACACAGATTATTTAACATAAGTTTGGCTTATGTCCGCCGTCCCTTGGGGTCATGTTACTTATTTCAATTTTAATCCCAAATTTTTCACTGCATTCTTTAATAAATTGGTCTTTGTTGTTTTTAATATTACTGTCAGCTCCTCTGTGCAAAGGGGTCCAAATTTTAATACTACTATTGAATAACTACTATTAAAGCAACCACTTTTACTATTTAAACAACCACTTTTACTAATTCTACGACCACTTTTTGCTTTCTTTCTTGCTTAACTCTCTTTCCATTTATTTTTCTCATGATGGCGCATAGCTTGGGGTTGCATTTGGTCCATTTCTCTTTTCGCCCCGACTCATATTATATTATAAAAGTGGTTGTCTGTTGAGTACAATTGTAAAAGTGGCTGTGCTTGCGAATTGTAAAATAAAGTGGTTGTTTGCTGAGGAAATGGAAAGGAAAAATGTATAGGAAAATGAATAATTCTCGACGTAGCAGATTTCAAGTCCTTCCGGGTTACTTGGTGCCATTTTATGTAAATTCTTAGCATCCAATCAACATGGTTATGTTACAATCTGAAGACTCGACTGTGCTACTATTTTCAACCGTTTTAAATCGATTTGTCATCGTTTTAAAGTGTTCCGATGATGATTTAACTGATGATAATAGGACAATCTGGCAGCTTCTTCTAAAATCCCGGATATCGTGTTGACCTAGTGACAGCTTGGCATGAATAATTTAGCATGGAATTAACAAAATTCTCGATGAAAAATTTATAGCGGTTGAATCTCGATGAAAGAGAAAAAAAATTTGATACTAAAATGTAGCCTTTTGGCTGAGTTGGTGAAGTGAAAAGTTGATATTTTGTGTTGAGACGAAGCGTCCTCGTTGAAGGATCTGAATTTTATGCCAATTCATTGCGGAATTGGCAAAATGAGTGATCGGTCGGTTCGATGCACACTTTTGAGTGTCTCGTAAAGCTAGCAAGTGACCCGAGATTGGTTGTGAGACCAAATCTGTCTCGTCTCGTGTGTCGTTCTGGCGCCAACGGTGCTCGAGTATATTATCGTGAAGCTTAACGCCTTTCTGGGTAAAATTTGTTGATCTCAGATTTCGTGAGTGAATTTTACCTAGATCTACGAGATATCTGGTTGATCCTGCCTGAACTGATGTGTTTATTTCAAAGATTAAGCCATGCATGTATAAGTTTAATCGTTTTAACGAGAAACCGCGAACGGCTCATTACAATGGCCATGATTTACTTGATCTTGATTATCTAAATGGATAACTGTGGAAAAGCTAGAGCTAATACATGCACCAAAGCTTTGTCCTCTCGGAAAAGCGCATTTATTAGAACAAAACCACGCGGCTTCGGCTGCTTCTTGTTGACTCAGAATAACTAAGCTGACCGCATGGCCTTGTGCCGGCGGCGTGTCTTTCAAGCGTCCACTTTATCAACTTGACGGGAGCATAATCGACTCCCGTGGTGGTGACGGATAACGGAGGATCAGGGTTCGACTCCGGAGAAGGGGCCTGAGAAATGGCCACTACGTCTAAGGATGGCAGCAGGCGCGCAAATTACCCACTCTCGGCTCGAGGAGGTAGTGACGAGAAATAACGAGATCGTTCTCTTTGAGGCCGGTCATCGGAATGGGTACAATTTAAACCCTTTAACGAGTATCAAGCAGAGGGCAAGTCTGGTGCCAGCAGCCGCGGTAATTCCAGCTCTGCTAATACATAGAATTATTGCTGCGGTTAAAAAGCTCGTAGTTGGATTCGTATCGGTACCCTGGAACCCTCCGGGTGTTTCTGGGTGTTATCGATTTATCGTAATGTTCGGTTTTGAGTCCTTAACAGGATTCTTAACAGGCATTGCAAGTTTACTTTGAACAAATCAGAGTGCTTCAAACAGGCGTTTTCGCTTGAATGATCGTGCATGGAATAATAGAAAACGATTTCGGTTCAGTTTTATTGGTTTTACGGACTGAGATAATGGTTAACAGAGACAAACGGGGGCATTTGTATGGCCCCGTGAGAGGTGAAATTCTTGGACCGTGGCCAGACAAACTACAGCGAAAGCATTTGCCAAGAATGTCTTCATTAATCAAGAACGAAAGTCAGAGGTTCGAAGGCGATCAGATACCGCCCTAGTTCTGACCGTAAACGATGCCAACTAGCGATCCGCCGATGGAAATTATATTGCCTTGGTGGGGAGCTTCCCGGAAACGAAAGTCTTCCGGTTCCGGGGGAAGTATGGTTGCAAAGCTGAAACTTAAAGGAATTGACGGAAGGGCACCACCAGGAGTGGAGCCTGCGGCTTAATTTGACTCAACACGGGGAAACTCACCCGGCCCGGACACTGTGAGGATTGACAGATTGATAGCTTTTTCATGATTCAGTGGATGGTGGTGCATGGCCGTTCTTAGTTCGTGGAGTGATTTGTCTGGTTTATTCCGATAACGAGCGAGACTCTAACCTACTAAATAGCTGGTACATACTCTTAGTGTATACAGCTTCTTAGAGGGATTTGCGGTGTTCAGCCGAAAGAAATTGAGCAATAACAGGTCTGTGATGCCCTTAGATGTCCGGGGCTGCACGCGCGCTACACTGGCAAAATCAACGTGCTTGTCCTACCCCGAAAGGGGCGGGTAAACCATTGAAAATTTGCCGTGATTGGGATCGGAAATTGCAATTATTTTCCGTGAACGAGGAATTCCAAGTAAGTGCGAGTCATCAGCTCGCGTTGATTACGTCCCTGCCCTTTGTACACACCGCCCGTCGCTGCCCGGGACTGAGCCATTTCGAGAAATTTGGGGACCGTTGATTTAATTTTTCTAAATTACTTTGATGGGAACCAATTTAATCGCAGTGGCTTGAACCGGGCAAAAGTCGTAACAAGGTAGCTGTAGGTGAACCTGCTGCTGGATCATTACTTTATGTGATGTTCAAATTTGAATTCGCAACAAAAATATACCGTTGTGAAACGGCTGTCGCTGGTGTCTAGGTGTTGCTGATACAGTTGTGAACGTCCGTGGCTGTATATGTGGTGACATGTTAGGACTCTTTAATGAGTTTAAGACTTAATGAGCCTCTTAAGTGAGGACGCCAGCACTTTTTTTCTCTATATTTTTAAAAAAACGAAAATTTCTAGCCTTATCGGTGGATCACTCGGCTCGTGGATCGATGAAGAACGCAGCAAACTGCGATAATTTGTGCGAACTGCAGAAACCTTGAGCACAAAAGTTTTGAACGCATATTGCCGCATTGGGGTCAAACCCTTTGCTACGTCTGGTTCAGGGTCATCTTCTTTTAAAGCGAAAGCTTTAAATTATATATTGCTATTGATGCTTTATATTTTAAAATGATTGTTAAGGATATTTTATTGTCTGTAATATATCAGCAACAATAATTAATTTTTGACCTGAACTCAGTCGAGAGCACCCGCTGAACTTAAGCATATCAGTAAGCGGAGGAAAAGAAACTAAACAGGATTCCCACAGTAACGGCGAGTGAACAGGGAAATGTCCATCGCTAAATCATTTTGCCTCAGGCATTATGAGGTGTAGCGTACAAGCCGTAATCTTTGATCTTTTGTCTCAAACAAGTCCCCTTGACAGGGGTTCCACAGAAGGTGCAAGTCCTGTACATTGAGATATTTGATTGATATTTACGTGCTTTAGAGTCGGGTTGTTTGGGATCGCAGCCCAAAGTCGGTGGTAAACTTCATCTAAGACTCAATATTGCCACGAGACCGATAGCAAACAAGTACTGTGAAGGAAAGTTGCAAAGCACTTTGAAGAG